>CAUYLG010072155.1:0-140858 GCA_963573385.1 Cacajao melanocephalus
GGAATGCTTCCAGTTTTTGCCCATTTAGTATGATACTGGGTGTGGGTTTGTCATAAATAGCTTTTATTATTTTGAGATACATTCTGTCAATACCTAGTTTATTGAGAGTTTTCAGCATAAAGGGCTGTTGAATTTTGTCAAAGGCCTTCTCTGCATCTATTGAGATAATCATGTGGTTTTTGTCTTTGGTTCTGTTTATGTGGTGGATAACGTTTATAGACTTGTGTATGTTGAACCAGTCCTGCATCCCTGGAATGAAGCCTACTTGATCATGATGGATAAGCTTTTTGATGTGCTGTTGTAATCGGTTTGCCAGTATTTTATTGAAGATTTTTGCATCTATATTCATAATGGATATTGGCCTGAAGTTTTCTTTTTTTGTTGAGTCTCTGCCAGGTTTTGGTATCAGAATGATGTTGGTCTCATAAAATGATTTAGGAAGGATTCCCTCTTTTTGGATTGTTTGGAATAGTTTCAGAAGGAATGGTACGAGCTCCTCTTTGTGTGTCTGGTAGAATTAACCTGTGAACCCATCTGGACCTGGACTTTTTTTGGTTGGTGGGCTATTAATTGCTGCCTCAACTTCAGCCTTTGTTATTGGTCTGTTCAAGGTTTCAACTTCTTCCTGGTTTAAGCTTGGGAGGGTGCAAGTGTCCAGGAATTTATCCATTTCTTCCAGGTTTACTGGTTTATGTGCATAGAGTTGTTTATAGTAATCTCTGATTGTAATTTGTATTTCTGTGGAGTCAGTGGTGATATCCTCTTTATTGTTTTTTATTGTATCTATATGATTATTCTCCCTTTTCTTTTTTATTAATCTGGCTAGCAGTCTATTTTGTTGATCTTTTCAAAAAACCAGCTCATGGATTTATTGATTTTTAAAGGATTTTTTGTGTCTCTATCTCCTTCAGTTCTGCTCTTAGTTATTTCTTGTCTTCTGCTAGCTTTTGAGTTTGTTTGATGCTGCTCCTCTAGCTCTTTCAATTTTGACGATAGGGTGTTGATTTTACATCTTTCCTCGCTTCTCATGTGGGCATTTATTGCTATAAGTTTCCCTCTAGATACTGCTTTAAATGTGTTCCAGAGATTCTAGTACGTTGTGTCTTTGTTCCTGGTTTTGAAGAACATATTTATTTCTGCCTTCATTTCATTGTTTATCCAGTCAATATTCAAGAGCCAGCTGTTCAGTTTCCATGAAGTTGTGCAGTTCTGAGTTAGTTTCTGAAATCTGAGTTCTAATTTAATTGCACTGTGGTCTGAGAGACTGTTTATGATTTCTGTCCTTTTGCATTTGCTGAGGAGTGATTTACTTCCAATTATGCGGTCAATTCTAGAGTAGGTGCCTTGCGGTGCTGAGAAGAATGGATATTCTGTGGATTTGGGGTGGAGATTTCCATGGATGTCTATTAGTTCCACTTGGTCCAGATCTGAGTTCAAGTCCTGGATATCTTTATTAATTTCTGTCTTGTTGATCTGTCTAATATTGACAGTGGAGTGTTAAAGTCTCCCACTATTATTGTGTGGGAGTCTAAGTCTCTTTGTAGGTCATTAAGAACTTGCTTTACGTACCTGGGTGCTCCTTTATTGGGTGCATATATATTTAGGATCCTTAGTTCTTCTTGATGCATTGATCCTTTACCATTATGTAACGCCCTTCTTTGTCTCTTTTGATCTTTGTTGATTTAAAGTCTACTTTATCACAGACTAGGATTGTAACTCCTGCTTCTTTTGGTCTCCAATTGCTTGACAAATCTACTTCCATCCCTTTATTTTTAGCCTATGTGTGTCCTTGCACGTGAGACAGGTTTCCTGAATATAGCACACTGATGAGTTTTGACTTTTTATCCAATTTGCCAGTCTGTGCCTTTTGATTATGGCATTTAGTCCATTTACATTTAAGGTTAATATTGTTATGTGTAAATTTGATCCTGCCATTTTGATGCTAGCTGGATGTTTTGCCCATTAGTTGATGCATTTTTTTCATTGTGTTGATGGTCTTTACCATTTGGTACGTTTTTTGGAGTGGCTGGTACTGATTGTTCCTTTCCTTGTTTAGTGCTTCTTTCAGGAGGTCTTGTAAGTCAGGCCTAGTGGTGACAAAATCTCTCAGCAACTGCTTGTCCATAAAGGATATTCTTTCTCCCTCACTTATGAAGCCTAGATTGGCTGGATATGAAATTCTAGGTTGAAAGTTCTTTTCTTTAAGGATGTTGAATATTGGCCCCCACTCTCTTCTGGCTTGGAGGGTTTCTGCCAAGAGATCCGCTGTGAGTCTGATGGGCTTCCCTTTGTGGGTAACCCAAACTTCCTCTCTGGCTGCTCTTAGCATTTTTTCCTTCATTTCAACCCTGGTGAATCTGACGATTACGTGCCTTGGGGTTGCTCTTCTTGAGGAATATCTTTGTGGTGTTCTCTGTATTTCCTGGACTTGAATGGTGGCCTGCCTTGTTAGGTTGGGGACGTTCTCCTGGATAATATCCTGAAGAGTATTTTCCAGCTTGGAGTCATTCTCTCCATCACATTCAGGTACACCTATCAAACACAGATTAGGTATTTTCACATAATCCCATATTTCTTGGAGGCTTTATGCATTTATTTTCACTCTGTTTTCTCTATTCTTGCCTTCTCGTTTTATTTCATTGAGTTGATCTTCAATCTCTGATATCCTTTCTTCTGCTTGGTCAATTCGGCTATTAAAACTTGTGTATGCTTCACGAAGTTCTCATGCTGTTTTTCAGCTCCATCAAGTCATTTATATTCTTCTCTAGGCTGTTTATTCTAGTTAGCATCTCATCTAACCTTTTTTCTAGGTTCTTAGTTTCTTTGCACTGGGTTAGCACATGTTCTTTTAGCTCTGAGAAGTTTGTTATTACCCACCTTCTGAATCCTGTTTCTGTCAATTCATCAGATTCATTCTCCATCCATCTTTGATGCCTAGCTGGGGAGGAGTTGTGTTCCTTTGGAGGAGAGGGGCGTTCTGATTTTTGGTGTTTTCAACCTTTTTGCACTGGTTTCTTCCTATCTTAGTGGATTTATCTATCTGTGGTCTTTGTGGTTGATGACTTTTGGATGGGGTCTCCGAGTGGACATCCCTTTTGTTGACGATGATGTTATTTCTTTCTGTTTCTTAGTTTTCCTTCTAACAGTCAGACCTCTCTGCTGCAGGGCCACTGGAGGTCCTATCCAGATCCTGCTTGCCTAGGGATCACCCGCAGGGGCTACAAAACAGTAAGGGTTGCTGCCGCTTTCTTCTGTTATCTTTGTCCCTGAAGGGTACCTGCCAGATGTCGGCCTGAGCTCTCCTTTATGAGGTGTCTCTTTGGGTATACGGGGGTCAGGGAGCTGCTTGAGGAGATAATCTGTCCCTTATAGGAGCTCAAATTCTGTTCTGGGAGCTTCACTGTTCCGTGCAGAGCTGCTGGGCAGGTACTTTTAAGTCTGCTGCAGCGGAACTCATAACCACCTCTTTTCCCAGGTGCTCTGTCCTAGGAAGGTCGGCTTTATTTATAAGTTCCTGTCATGCTGCTGCCTTTTTTATAGATGCCCTGCCCTGTATGGAGTAGTCTGGTCACAGACTGCTGGCAGAGGTATTGCTGAGCTGCCGCAGGCTCTGCCCAGCTGCTGTGTGAACTGCCTCGGTAGTGGTGGTCGCCCTTCCCCCCACTGAGCTGGATCATCTTGGGTCCAGCTGTGCTTGCTACGAAACTCTCAGTCTAGAGCGTTTCAGATTGCTTGTTTTGTGGGGGTGGTACCCGCCGAGGCAGATCGCTTGGCTCCCTGTCTCTGCCCCCTCCCTTTCAGTTGAATGGGTGGCTCTGTCTCCCAGGCATTCCAGGCTCCAGTTGAAACGGCCGCCCAGACTTGTGTGAGTTTCTGTGTGCCGATATGGCACCACCTGAAACCACCACGCTGAAAACTTGTGGCACTTTTTGGCCTGGGAATCTCCTGGTCGGTGGGCCATGAAAACTTGTTTGGAAATGCGGTGAGCACTCACCCTCTGTGCCATTCTCGCTGGGAACTGCACTCAGAGATGTTTCTATTCAGCCATCTTCTAAGTATACTTTCATATTGATAAAAGGTATAACTCATCATGTAAAATATATTAGAAATTTTTAATATCTTTATTGTCAATCATAGCCTGACAATACCATGTATAAAGCAAAAATTGATTAAAACTCAAAATTCACAGATCAGAATAGGAGACTAGCATTCTCTCAGAAAATGACAGGTTAGAATAAAAACATGTAAGGGTACAAAGGAACAAACTGCATAATGCATAACCTTAATTATGTATAAAAACTCTAAATATACAATTATTTTCATCACATAAAGTAATAGTCACCATGGTATGAATTATCATGTATCAAGCCAAAAAAAAAAAATCTACAGATAGTATCTGAAGCAGAAACCAATTGGGCATTTTACTAACTTCAAGGTACTAAAATTAGAAGTTAAAAACCAGACAACTAAAGAGAAAAATAAATCTATCCATTTTGAATTTGTAAAAAGAATCACCTTTCTAAATAACTTCACAGTTAAATAAGAAGCCAAAGATAAATTTTAGCAATAAACAACAACTACAGAGTGAAACCCCTAGGATGTCATCAGAGATTGTGGGAGAGGGCATCACACAGCATTAAATCCTTTTGTTAGAAATCAAAACACTAAAGAAATAAGCTTTTGATACACGATGTTACTAAAAGATAGGAAACCTCAAAGATACCAGAAAGAATAAAGATGAAAGAAAAAAACAATGACATAGAAAACAAAAAGTATAGTTTATAAGTAAAATCAAAATCTGATTTTTTGAAAAGAATAATAAAATAGATCATTCTTCAGTTAAATCTCAATGCTGAGAACCAGTATAGTACAAAATACTTACTAATTTTTTATTTAGTAACATCTACAATGTAATATGACAGATTTTAATTTTTGTGTATGCTCGCTCACTTTGCTAAACAAAAATCACTAATTTTGGCATGATAAACTAATCATACATTAACAGAAAGATACTAGTCCCTTTTTTAAAAAAAGTAATTCTATATTTATTTCAATCACATATCACACAATATGAATTGAAATAATTATAAATAATAAAAATAAAAAAGTAACCCATGAACTCCACCCAAGCCTACCTCACCAACGCACAGTAATCATTTATCAGACTGGTGAACATCTTCCCAAGTGATTTTCTTCTCCTTTTTAAACGCCTTTTTAAAAGTTTTATTATTAAGATATAAGGGGGAAAACAGGAACACTGCAATGAACCCCGGTGTACCCATCACCCAACTTAGAAAATAAACATCACCAATACAGCTGAAACCCTAGATATGCCTGCCCCTCAGAAGTAACCTATCTTGCTCTCATGGATTCTTCAGAGTTTACTACAGGTACTACATGTGCCACATATACACATACTCCTAAACAATATATAACACTGCTTTGTATGTCTTAAAATTTTATATAAATGTTATATGTACTCTTCATCAATTTCCTTTTTTTCCCTTAAACAGTATGCTTGCGAGATCCAATCATGCTGGCAAAAATGTTTCATTAATTTTCACCATGTATAGAATTCAGTATGAATACTGAACAAATTATTCCCCTGATGTATACTCGACAATGCTGTTAAAAGGGTTCTTTGAAAATTTCTTGTACACCTAAGTGAGAGCTACCCTGGGGTGCATATGTAGGAGAGAGCTGCTGAGTCACCAGAGCTATACATCTTTAACTTTACAAGATACTGCCAAATTGTCTTCTAAATAGTACAAGAGTTCCAGATATCCTATAATCTTACCAACGCTTAGTTTTGTCTGACTTTAGTTTTTCCCAATGTGAAAAGTATGAAAGAGTATCTCATTTTTAATTTATTAAATTTGTACTAATGAGGTTGAAGATTTTTTCATGTTCAAGAGGAAATATTTGTGTTCCCTCTTCTGGAAATTCCTGGCTTCATTTTCTGATTAGAATGGCTCCACTAATCAAAAATCTCTGCTCAAATATTCTAATGAAAGACTTCAGTGAAGTCTGGTTAACTGTAGTGGGCAGAAACCGCGCATTAACCCTTTCTTTTCTATAATAGTCAACACGAAACTCAGTGTCTTGGTGTATAGAGTATTCAATACAACATGAACACTCTTCAATGTTAAGTGCACCTTTGTCACTAATCCTTTAACCTGCATTTCAAATTCTCACAAATGGAAATACTCTTATGTATGAATCTGACATCATGTGCATGTAATATTAGTGCATTTTTCCCAAGATTAAACTAACAAATTAAAAAGCTGACCATACCTTCAGAGCAACAAATCCTTAAGAAAATTAAGAACAAATTCCTACATGATCTTCAAAACAAATACAATCCCAAAGAAACAAAGTTGACACAAACTGAAAGGCAGTAAATATTTCCACCACAAACAGATAAATCTTGACAAGTGAAAGAGCACAAAGTGCATGCATTGGAAAAGAAGGTAGCTGGGAATGCAAAAGGTACCACAATTCCAGAATCTACCAGACAGAAGGCCTCTGCAAGTCAGTTTGCTATTCTGAACAATGAGATGGACAATAACAACCACACAGGTCACTGTGAAAAGTAAACAAGATAATATAGGAGTGCTACACCCATACCTAATTTAATTCTATATTATGGATAAAAAATGAAGCAGAGTAGTCAAGCACTTGTTCAAGTTCACAGTTAATAAATGATTCCAATACCCAAATTATTTACATTGCACTCTAATAGTCACAGTATCTTTCCAATATGGGTCTCTAATGATTGTCAGAGGATATGCACAGAGAGGAGATGGCTAAAGAGAGCCACTACAAGAAAAATCTAAGATAGGAAAAGCATTCAGAGGTTTAAAAAAATTACAATGAACAGAAAAGAGATTACCTTAAATGAAAACTTACTCATTTTCCTCTGTACTTACAAATATACTTTAGACATTTGCCATCTAAAGGTTGAAATAAACAAATTGCCAGCTTTAGGAATACATGGCATTTATAAAACCCAATTTGCCAGTTAAGATCAATTTAACATTCTCTAGAAATCATTTTTAGATAAACAATCAATTTGACCAACTCTAGCTGACAGAATTCAAACAGGCAAATATTGGACAGAGGTTACCTACCTACTGCAGGTGCATCATACTCATCACCAAGCAGAATTTCTGGAGCAGAATATGCAAGAGATCCACAGCTTGTAGTGAGCTTCTTCCCTGGTTGAAATTTGTTGCTGAACCCAAAGTCTGTCAACTTTACAAGACCTTGTTTTTCAAAGAAGACTACATTCTCTGGTTTTAAGTCTCTGTGAACCACATGGAGTTTATGGCAATAAGATATAGCATGAACTATCTGCGCAAAGTACTTCTTGGCCAAGTCTTCGTTAAGACCTTCCTCATGTTTCATTATATAATCAAACATATCTCCTCCATCCCCAAGTTCTAAAATAAGATATAGTTTGGTCTGGGTGTCAATAACTTCATAAAGGCGGACGATGTTAGGATGCTGCACTAGTTTCATGCATCTCACTTCCTGGAAAAGATGACCGGTAGCTAGAGTGTCCAGTTTTGTCTTGTCAATAACTTTTACCGCCACCTTTTCACCTGTAAAGACATGCCTGGCAAGTTTAACCACGGCAAAATGACCTCGACCCAAGGTTTTATCCAGATCATATAATCCAGCAATCTTTCCATCATACCCTCTCTTAAATCCTGCCATGCTGGTCCAACAGAAGAAAAAATATTTAGACAGTTTGAAATAGATCTTCTCATATAAGAATATCTGGCGAATACAAAAAATTCATTTTCAATGTCGTCATGGATATCTACAAAATAAGAGGAGAAACAAAATTAAGTTCCTGTGACTCTTCTTCACATACTTTAAAATAATTTTTTTTTTTCATTTTAAGAGAAACTTGAAGAAAACAAATTGAGATATAAAATGAGTCAGGGTCATTCATAACAACCTTTTTCTATATTTAGTTTATATTACAAAGGCTGAGAATTTAAATACCATATTAAATTTTTACAAACTGAACAAAAAATTAGTTGGAAGCAATTTTTTGGTGATGTCAGAAAAAAGAAAATTTTATAAGCATGTTTAAAAAACAAACATTTTCTAAAAGTAATTTTAATTAGTATCTTAAAAAATAAGGCAAGAGTTGACAGGGGAAAACACAAAGAACAAACACTTGGACAGAAACCCAACAACTTTTCGGTTTCCCCAAGACCAACATTTCCTTTAAGTGCAAAAAACATCCATTCTGTGAAGCTTTCTCTAATTGTCCCAGCTGGGATCACCTTCTCTCCTCAATATTTCCAGAGCACCTTGAGATACCTCCATCCCATGTGGTCTTATTCTACAAGTATTTGGGTACACTGTCTCCTCCATCCTAACAGTAGAAAGTTCTTGCGGATTTTTTATTCTAAGGCTCTATTTTTCCTTCTACTTTCCCCCAACACCTAGAACAGTGCTTACAAATAGCATGTAATCAAAACTGTTTTATTAAAGTTTGAAATGCAACTTTTTCCAAAATGTTTAGGAGGTAATTGTTTGCTCTTGGATCACTACTGTCTAGGATAAGCACCTGGCACATAGTAGATACTGAACATACAGTAAACATATTAACATTGACTTTTTGAACTTAATAAATTTTTTGAGGAGGTTCTAAGTATGTCGTAGTAGGTACTTAATAAATGTTTGCTAATTTACTGGTACTTATCAGTTATGCTGATTTTTAATGATTGCTTTCCAACTCTCAATCACAACCCACCACAACGTGATGATATTCCAAGAGTAAACAGCCATGCATTCTTAAGAGATGATTTAAGTCTTAGACCATTTGGTTTTTAAGAACCACATTTCATATTATACTTAAAATTTTCAACTTTTATAATGAATGAATATAAATGACACTGACTCAGAAAAACAAACAAATGTATAAAATTATACAAGTTTACAATGCAGCTTTAAATCTCACAGGCTGAACTCTCACTTTTTTCTGACCATCATTTAACAGAACTGAGTAACAAAATCCAACGAGGAACATAGCAACCTCCTAAGGCCAGCTCTGTTGCCTGTTCATCAATATCTATCCCTTTGGTGAAGATTTTTCTAATGCTCTCAATATACAGTTTTACATTTTCAGTTACACATTAAGAGCATTAATTATTGAGTCCACTTAGATAAAACTACCCCAAAAAAATGAAATTTGACATACAATAGGTAAGTTTTTTTAATTTTTAAAAACTGTTATTTATTTTTATTAAAGACCTGCTATGCTGCTCAAGCTGCTCCTGAACTCCTGGCCTCATGCAATCCTCCTGCCTTGGCCTCCCAAAGTTCAAGGATTACAGGCTTGAGCCACTATGCCTGGCCAGTCAGCACTGGTCTCATTTTTATAGCCAAGGCAATAGACTGCTCTAGGTACAAAATGACACTAACTACAAAAGCTAGGATTCACAGCTAATTCATAAATTTCAAAGCCCACACTCTTTATAAACATTTGGCCCCTCTAATCAGTAATGCCCCATTTAGGATAGTATCATCTTAAGAGTTAAAATATCAATTATAAAAGAAGCATAAAGTCACTATTACATTTATACCACTTCAGAAATGATCTGAATCACATACGCCCTCACAAAATTTATACAAGTTCAATTATAAGTTTTAAAAGTCATTGTTAACATGTTTACTAATATGTCTTTTGCATTTTACTAATTATTATAATAATAAATAGCACTATACTACCATTTACTGAATGAGTATTACACACCAGTCACATACCAAATGCTTCACATCATCCTATTCAATCCTCACAGTTTCCCTCAGAGACAGCAATTTTTAGCCCCATTTTGAGGCACAGTAACTTGGCCTAGGCTACATGGCCAGTATGTAAAAGAGCTGGATTGAAACCCAGGTCTGCCTGACACCAAAGTCTGTGCTTTAAAACGCTATGCTACACTGTGTCTGCAAATTGATTTCAGAACCAAAACTAAACTATTAATCCTGCTATTAAGATTTTTAAACTTTTAAGATTTTTAAATAAGAAACCAATACAATGCCTACGTGTTGGGAGGGGGGGAAGCAAATTTCTTTTATATGTATATTATCCCTGTCATCTGAGCTAATAATTTTAATGACAAAATTAATAAGAAAATCCAAATTGAAAGACCTTGCTTTATTTGGACAGTAGTTCCCCAAAAGAAACTTTAATTTAGTTATATTTAATTTTCAAATATAAAAACTCTAAGGGGACAGGAAACTATCCTTAAATATTTAACTTCAATTAATCACAAGGGCAACAATTATGCTTAAAATTCTACCCAAGTCTGTCTATGTTTCTATTCCATAAGTTTGCCAATGCCGCTTTAGCTTTCAAAACACATTCCTTCAGGCTGTCCCCAAGTTATATAACTTTGTTCTTTTCATCTATCATTTTAGTTTAGATGTGTTCCTGGAAAGTGACATATAAATCAGATTTTATAAATGAATCTGATTTTTAAAAATAAAACTGTTTTATTATAAAAACAAATGAAAACGTTTCTTTTTCAGAGCCTCAGACACCCAGAGATAACTACTATTAAACCCTGATGTTTCTCTTCCCAAATCTGTGCCAACAAGAGGGCACAGCGAAATAACTTTTAATCTACAGCAAGCTCATGGGAAAGAATCTGATTGGTCTCTTCACAATGACAGTACCTTATAGTGAAACATTCACTCATACTATCAAATAATTCAGTTTTTGTATGAGCACCCCTCTTCCAGAGTCTATGAAATCACAATCAAATTGTATAGCTAAGAATAGGACATTATGATTAACTGAAAGTTGAGACAAAAAATATCCTTGTTAGTGAACATGTTTTTAAATACTAGTCTACTGTCTAATCCTACTACCAAGTACATTTTAAGTTAGAGTACAAAGTAACTAAATCGTTTTTTTTGATCTTTGAGGATCTTGCAGTTCCCAAAAGTCATTCTGAACATCAATGCCGAATGTTAAGATTTGGCTTATGTAAAGTAAAGGTGAATTTGTACTGTCTCCAAGACATACCCTGCAAACTGCATACTGAATAATCCTTGTTATCACAGTGTTTTGTTAGTTGCTTATTTTTCCTAAAAGAAAATACAGGAAAAGATTTACATTTAGTTCTATTTGTTTGAATTTTGCTTAAAATCAAAATATATATTCTAAGACTGGATCTAGACAAATGTATAAAAATAGTAAAATTTGTCTTTAGTAACCCAGTCTCCCCATATTATCCTTCTGCCTTCTGGGAATTACAACTCCTTTAAGCAACCTTTGGTTAACAGGGATTTCAGAGTGAACAGAGATTTTGCCAGGTAGACAGGCCAGAAAAATTATTCCATTGGAAAGAAGAAATAATAATGAACAACAGTACAACTGCCATTTTTTAAATGCCTCCTGGGTAACAGGCCCTAAACTCACATTTCACTGAATCCTCCCCATGAAACTGCATGGTAGGTACAATGAGGCTCGACTTGCCTAAGAAGCAGCAGTCTCTAGCTCCATTCAGCCTGGCGTCAAAGCCACCCCATCTCTAGGAACCCCTACAGACTCATGAAACACTCAACTACAGCAGCCAAGGAGGCCAACCTTTACAACACACTGTCCTCTAGAAGGCAAGTAGAAATCACTTATGATGCCAGCATCAGGGATTACACAAAACACCTTCACCATCAGAGGACTGCCACTTGATAGTAACAAAGAAGCTATCACCACAAACAAAAAGAATGTCAGCAAATCACTTACATCCAACTTTGTGGCACAATGAGGGAATACTGACTGAGGTAGACTTGCAGGCCTTTCCATGAAAATGAACTATTACATGAATAGCAGAAAGGCCTACATGTTCACATTACGCCAACATAATTTACAGTATACACTAAGGGTGAGAGGTGTTCAAGTAAAGTTACAATGCACTTGGGAGAAAAGGAATGCAAGGGAATGGGGGAAACAAGAAAAGAAAGGTGAAAGAAGGAGGAAAAGTGGTTGACCTCTGGATTTGAAAGCAAGTATCCTGCCAGGAATGAGGGAACAAGGAGCAACAGTTCTGCAGCACACACAGGGCTGGCAAAGCCATGGTCACAGGTCCGTATCCAGTGACAGATGAACCCTGGGATGCCTACCTGACTGGTCCTTTAGCTCCAAGAGGGATATGGTAGCTCCTTCCACTGTCCTTGCCTGCAGGGGCTTTTTCCAACAACCCCTGTTTCATCCCTAGTCTCTGTGGCAAAGCAGTGTGGTAGTACAGTGACAAGTACTGGTTCTAAAGACCAACAACTGCATTCGAATCCCAGCTCACCAATCACTAGTCAAGGAACTCAGCAAGTTACCTTGACCTCTCTGTATGGTCAGTTTCATCATTAGAAAATATTAGTAATAAGAATACAATCTCATAGGATGCGGTGAGGATCAAACGAGTTAACACAGTTAAAGAGTTTAGAATAGTACCTGGCACAGAACAAGGATTCTGTAAATACCAGCCACCACCACCACCATTGTTACAGTGATGATGTTTCTACCATCTAAGCAGCAATTCTTTCAGTTGTTTACCCTTCTTCAAGTGAATGAATTTACCAAACTATTATCTCTCTTTTGCTTTCATAAGAGAGAACAAATCAGAAACTGAACTGTTGTTCAATTTCCTAAAATAAATTAAATTGAAAATGAGTGCTGTAAGATGCAGGAATTAATGTCTCTAGTTAGCATCAAAGTCTGGGGTTTTTCAATAAAACATCTCATAAAATCTAAGTATTCGCTTTTAAAATATTAAGATAATTTCCTATCAAATTTAGCCTTACAAAAAGGACTTAATAGTCCTTTACATTTTTTCCATCAAATATATTCTTACAGAAAATCTCAAAAACAATTATGAAAGAAAAATCTGTTTAGTTCAGGAGAAAAATACAATTAGAATATAAAGATTGGCAAAAACTGGGGTGGGGGGAATTTTGAAAAAAACATCCAATCCTTTATGATAACAGCTGTTCACATTTTGGTATACATTCTTCCTAATCATTTTCCATTTATAATATATGCCCAGACACAATTAAAAAAAAATAAAATGAGATAATACTTAGGGGCTTGGGGGATGTCAGGGTAAAAACAGATTTGTGGCCATGCACAGTGGCTCACACTTGTAATCCCAGCACTTTGAGAGGCTGAGGTGGGTGGATCACCTGAGATGAGGAGTTTGAGACCAGCCTGACCAATATGGCAACTCCTTCTCTACCAAAAATACAAAAACTACCCGGGCGTGGTGGTGTGTGCTTGTACTCCCAACTACTTGGGAGGCTGAGGCAGAACCTGGGAGATGGAGGTTGCAGTAAGCCGAGATGGTGGCACTGCACTTAGACCTGGGGGACAGAGCAATGCTCCATCTCAAACAAAGAAAAAAAATATAACTATTTTCACAATACTTCGCTCCAAAAAACAAGTTGGAAAAGTTAATACAAATTCACTTTAGAAACTTTAGTAAATACATAAAAGCACAAAAAAAAATAAAAATCACCTATAATCTTATCTAAGATGATTTCTCATCAGGTCTGAGTGTACATCCTTTATACTTAGGGTTCTTTACAAAGCTAAGATTTTGGACATGAAATTTGATCACTACTTTTTCCTCTACTTTATAGAGTGAACATTTTCCCATGCACTAAATTCTTCTAAATCAGTATTTTTAATGACTATACAGCTAAGATAACATGTTTTTAAGCAGCAACCACTAAAATAGGCCATTCTAAAGCAACCTTCTTATTTAGCACAGGCATACAACTAGGCTGGTCCTAAATGAAATAGGCCAACTTGCCAAGAGTGCCCATAATATAAAAACTTGTGTCTGAGAAACAAGCACCGTTAAGTGTCGCAAGAATATACTGATGTTCTCCCACTAAAGAGAACAGAAGCAACTGAAGCATGTGGGTGTGGCTGGAGAAGAGGAAGGAAGTGTGGGTGGCCCTACACACGTTTTGCAAGCTGCTGAAAACAGTTGTAGAACCAGCTTCTGCTAAATCTACTATCAATTTGGAATTCACCCTGTTATTCTTGTTAAAACTCACTTTTAGCGTTTCAACATTATCACCATTGCAGTCTCATCTGTACATCAAACAAATGCCTCTTCCTCACACCTCTTAGAGAGAGGTAGGGACAAAACAGTATGCTCAACAAACGCAGCTCTGCTTGGGTACCACTCTAAACCAATCTACGGCATGAGAAAGTAGAGGAGTTGAACAAAAAGGGCTGTGTGCAAAAATTGTACTACTTCTACAGTTTATCTATAGTAATAAACATTTTGTTTAGAATATAAGTTTTCCTCCAAAATCAGACAACCAATATTCCTCTCCAACATACTAAATGCTTTAAAAAAAAAAAAAAAAAAACTATGCCAGTAACTCCATCTCATACAGACAATCAAAAGCTGCGTTTTTGCAAAGTTACACTAAAACTGCATTTAAGCTTCTTACACATAGAAATTATCTGGTATCTTTTACAAACACAAAAAATGAAAACTAATCCTTACTCCTGAGAAATAGCAGACTAAACTGTACACCTATAGAAAAGCCAACTTAAGTAGAGGAACTAACACTCTCTCAATGATATTACCAATCTAATCTTACTGCTAAAATTTTAAAAATGGTACAGGCTAAAAGGAAGACAGCAAACTAAGTCTTCCAGGAATAACCTTTAAGTCAAGCAAAATAAACAAAACCCTGTCATGCAGTCACCACTGTTTTCTTTATTCAAAGTAAATAGTATTTCTGCCAGGTGTGGTAGCTCACACCTATAATCCCAGCACTCTGCGAAGCCAAGGCAGGTGCATCACTTGAGGTCAGGAGTTCAAGACCAGCCTGGCCAACATGGTAAAGCACCATCTCTATTAAAAATACAAAAATTAGCCAGGCGTGGTGGCGCGGGCCTGTAGTCCCAGCTTCTCGGGAGGCTGAGGAAGGAGAATCGCTTGACCCCAGGAGGCGGAGGTTGCAGTGAGTCGAGATCACACCACTGCACTCCAGCCTGAGTGACAGAGTGAGACTCAGTCTCAAAAAAAAAAAAAGTAAACAATATTTCACTTTTTAGGGATAGCAGGCCTCCTCCTAGGAGTCATTAATATAAGCTATAAATCAAAAATGAGAACCATAAACAGGTCAATAGGTCCTAGGTTGTAGAAGAATTCAGAGTTTTTCACTGGATTGGTTGACTATTACAATGTGGTTATGCAGTTATTAGTCTGCAATCACTAGATGGAATTAAGATGGGAACTACAAATTAAAAGATTAAAATCATTTATTATTAGAAATGTTCTTTTGGGCAATTAGTACTCCTAAGTCTCTAAGAAAGCATTTTCCAAGACAAGGTAACTGCCTACTAAAGTATGTTCTTCATTTTCATCAATGTTAATGGACTAGGGGCCGCTGAGGGACTAGGAATGTCATAATTAGAAGCCTGTTCCAGTTTCTTGAGGCAATGATTTGGTTGCCAACGCAGAATCCTTGAAGTACTGGTTTAAGTAATCTTTATTTCCTCTAAGTAAAACAAACTATGGTCCAGTATATATCAAGGAATTTGAATGTACTCAGGAGTTAGGCAAATTATTAACTGATGTATAGTACCCCGTAATTTGTAGAGAGGAAGAGATTAACATCCAAGCCACAAGACCTGGTCCAGCAACATAGATAATAAGTTGAAATTCCTAAACAGATTCTGCCTCTTGTTAAAGCGATGAAAAATGCTAAACATGTCATTATTTCTACGTATGGTTAAGTAGGACTTAAAAATTAGTATGGTGACAACTCTAGCACATATAATAAGTAATGACATAAACAAAAGCTGGGTGTGTAGAAATTACTCCAAAATAAATAAATCCAACCCACAATTACTTATTGTTCCCAGGAAAACAGAATATTAAGTTGGAAGTTATGGAGAATTTTAAAACTTAATACTCTAAATCTCCTCTGATCCAAAGCTTTTATTAACACTGTCAAAACTCATTTTAACTCCCTATCATCTTTTTTTCCCTCCTGTTAATATTTTGGTGAAGATGGTCATTAAAAAATGGTCAAAAAAGAATCGAGAAACAGAAAAAAAAAAAAACCTCATCAATAAACTAAAATACTGGCACCTAACATTTCGCTGGCTTTGACTCAAAGACAAGCTCACTCAGGGATTCTCTTACACTGGTGGGACTATAAGCAAGCTACCTTTTTGAAAAACAATTTGGCAATACGTGTACAGGCTGAGCATCCCAAAACTGAAAATATGAAATCCAAAATGCTCCAAAATCTGAAACTTCTAGTGCCGACAGGATACCACAAGTAAAAAAAACCCTCATACGACCAATCACAGTTCTATTAGTTTTTGAGAGGAAATGCAGTCGGAACTTTGTTTCATGCACAAAATTATTAAAAATAGGGTATAAAATTATAGGTACAAATGAAACAAATGAATTTCAGGTTTAGACTTGGGTCTCATCATTAAGTATATGCAAATGTTACAAAATCTGACAAAATCCAAAACACTTCTGGTGCTAAGCATTTTAGACAAGAGATACTCAACCTGTCTGTAGAGGCTTAAAATAATATCGTTGACAATAATTTAACTACTAGATTCATGTCTCAAAGAAAGATGTGGACAAATATTTATATTCAACAATGTTCGGTGATATTTATACATGCAAAAAAAAATAAAATAATCTAAAGGTCTACAATAAGGAAATGGTTAAATAAAACACAATATACCCAATGTTAACAGTATGCCACCATATTTTGAGGCTATTTCATTTCATGGGGAAGTCTCACAACATGTTAAGTAAAAAAAAAAAATTTATATACAAAATTTCATAGTATAAAATCCCAATCTTTTTTTTTTTTCCTTCAGACAGAGACTCACTATGTCGCCAGGCTGGAGTGCAGCCCAGATTTTGGCTCACTGCAACCTTTCTGCCTCCTGGGTTCAAGCAACTGAACCCTGCCTAAGCCTCCCCAGTAGCTGGGATTACAGGTACATGCCACCATGCCCAGCTAATTTTTGTATTTTTGTTAGTAGAGACGGGGTTTCGCAATATCGGCCACGCTGGTCTCAAACTCCTGACCTCAAGTGATTCACCCGCCTTGGCCTCCCAAAGTTCTGGGATTACAAGGCGTGAGCCACCACACCCGGCCTGTCCCAATCTTTTTTAAAAAGGCATATAATCTGTATGAATGTATATATTTTAAAAACCTAAAACGTTAAATTAATAGGATTACAGGATATTTCTTTTTCTTTATGCTTTTCTGTTTTTTAAAATTTTTGACAGTGAATATGTGCTGCTTTAATAGTCCAGGAAAGGCAGAAGCTACTAAAATTTTGACTTTCTGTACATAATTATTCATTCCATTTACCTTTCCATTAAGAGATCTATGAAATACATCAATTTTTCTGAAAATACACTGTGTACTACACTATCTAATGCCTTTTTATGTAATCTTAATAAACAAGATATATTCAACGAAATATTTACTTCCTTTGAGAAGTAAATATTTCACGCCTGTAACCACAGCGCTTTGGGAGACTGAAGCAAGTTAATCGCCGGAGCTCACGAGTCCAAGCTGCCGTGAGCTGATATCAGTCACTGCACTCCATCCTGGGAGACAATGCAAGACACTATCTTAAAAACAAACAAACAAACAAACAAGTAAATTTAAAAAAGAAAGAAGCTATGCAGCTGCTTCAGTCTGAATAACAGAAACATTAAGTCATTTTCATTAACAAATAATTTGAGCCTTAACTGTACAGGACACAACACAGTCCCTGTCCATTCAAATCTTAAAAGTGATTTAAGAAAATAGGATCTACAGTGCAGCAAACCACCATGGCACATGTATGTCTATGTAACAAACCTGCACGTTCTGTACATGTATCCCAAAACTTAAAATAAAATAATAATTAAAAAAAGCAAAAATAGGATGCACATATAAAAGGAGAAATAATTACACAAGTGAGTCTGGGTGAGGTATGTCAGAGGTATGTAGAGAACACTATATAAGGGCAGACTCACCAAGGACAAGGGGAGCCCACAGACCAGAGCTTATCCTTCAACAGGTGTAGAGGAACACCATTCCTGAAAGTGGGGAAAACAAGAAACAAAGTAAGAGTGCCTACAGCTAGCTGGCTTAGGAAAGGAAAACACCAGTTTGGGTGAAGCGATTATTTTGGGTAGAAGTGAGATAAATTTAGTAAACTTAAGAGAGGTGGCTGATTTTGAAGAATACCTAATGGCTCATCATTTGAGCAACTGTGCTGGACAAAACAAATGAAAAACTGGCCATACTAAATAATTCACCAAATATCTATGTTTGAATTGTACTTAAGTTTAATCAAAGTGTCATTAAATAATTAAAAATGCACAAGAAAAAGCTTCTCATCAAAGATTCTCAATGGAAGAGGAAAATCCTTTAAGTATTAACATGAAAGCAACACAGAAATTAACTAGAGGATTTAAACAAATTCTGAAAGTTCATTGTTCACTACAAAGTTCCATAAACGCTAAATTTTTGTTATGACTTAATAGCTCTCTCTCATTATTACCCATATACATACTACTAAAAATCTACTACCAACCCAAACAGGTTTATACAGAAATGAATAACGCAAAACCACAGATTTTTCTTTCATTACCTTATTTCTAATTTTTAAAATGTCTTTTGCTGCCACAGTTGCCCATTAGAATTCCAGTTTTGTTTGAATGCAGGTCTCAAAATGAGGAAACATTTTAATCACTAGGAGTCTGTGTAGGTACTGCATTTTTTACATTTATTATATCATTTATTTCCTCAAGAGTGATACTCATTTTACAAATGAAAGGGCAGGGCCAATGAGGTTAAGAACTCACTTTGTCCAGGACCTACACCCAGTTAAGAGTTGCCTGGATTGGATTCTAGCCTTCATTGACCCCTGAGCCTTGCATTTTTTTCCCCATAAACAATATGAAGCTTTTACCTACTCCCTTCTAATTCATAGAAAAACAAAGGCAGTAAAATTAATCTATTTTGACATTTCTGGTGTTCCTCCAATTCTGATATCCTATGCAAGTTACCTGCTCCAGGTGTCTTCAGGGTAAGAAACTCCCTAGGGCCACCAAAGACTCATCTAATAAACATTATGAACAAATAGTTCCATTTAAAACTTTTTGAAATGTTTAGAAACTGCATCTTAAGTTGAGAAAGGAAGTTACAGGAAAACAGCCATTCATAAAACAGGCTGAAGTAATTATTGGTCATCTAAAAATGGAAGGGCCCCTTGAAAGTAACTTCACACAATTGTTTGCATACAATTTTGTGACAGTAAGACTCCTCCCCAGCCAACACCAAGTAAGTAATTCAGGTAAAATTTAAGCAGGTTTTATTTTCTCCTTAAAAACATTACCCTTTATCCTTTCCCAAACTGTAATTTTGGTGTATTTTGCAAATTATATTCTTTCCATTTGTTTCCAAAAAAAATTTTCCTCACAAGAGTAAGGTTAGCAAATACTCAGAAAGTAGAAAGGCAAAGGACAAAACCACGCCCTGAAACTACAGCCTAAATACTCTCATTCCAAATTTCTTTAGTGTCATTCATAATACTCTATGCCAATAAAGAGGGAACTGTTGAACATGTAACAAATGAGGTAAAACAGAAAGCTAAACTTGATCTACATATACCTGTAGAAAGACTCAATCAAGCTAATGAACATAACCTTCACCTCACCAACTTATCATATTTGTGTGGTGACGATGTTAAGGATCTACTCTTTTGGCAATTTAAAGATGTACAATACGCTACTGTTGACTATGGTCACCAAGCAGTGGAACAGATCACAAAAACTTACTTCTTTTTAAGTTACATACCAATTAAATATTTTAACAGTTTCTGAAAAAAATGTAATCACTCTGTTTTTGTCCACTGTTAAATAAAAAGGCTGTATAATATTATGGCTATTTCAAAAAGAGATCCACGAATATACAGTACACTCTAGCCTAATAATCCACCTATGAGTATCTGTTAGTATATTATCCTAAATCTAAAATGAACTTTATATAAAAGTCATACTGAGAGAGAACTTATATTAAAACATCTACAATATAATGTCTCTAATATAGAAGAAGCAACATGGCTAGATACTAAAACAAATTTGATTATTATTCCCCTAGCTATGCAATACAGAGTAAAAGACAATATGATAACCTAAGTGTGTGTGTGTACATACGGCGGTGAGCAGACATCAGAGAAGGAGCTAGGATAACAGTCCTAAGATTCCACATTTCAAAGTACCGCAGAGTAAACTTTTCTTATTATCTTCACCACAGAGGTACACTTTAGGAATGATCAAAATTCATTCATTCAGCAAATATGCAGAGTGGCATAAGAGCACAGTGGAAAGAGTACTACGGGATCTACAGCCCAACGAGTTACTCAACTTCTATAAACAGGCATGTCTTGATAAAACAAAGATAATCACCACCTTGGACAGTTATTGTGAAAGCTAAATGGGATAATATATATTAGCAGGGTGTGAGTAGAATAAAAATCCCCTAAGGATTTTATCCCCCTAACTTCAGAACTGGCCTCCCTCCCACAAGATTACAGTATTAGAGAGAGGTTGTATATATAGTTCTCCATTTCATCTTCTTATCAGTAACCTCATCTCCAGTTGGCCCAACAAACTGGCCCCTAAACACCTGTACTGGATACTAGGAAGGTCCGTGTCTCAAGTTTTTCACATACAGTCTCTTATGAGAACAGATATGCAAAAAGAGGTATTCTTTTCCCCTAAATCTGCCTTGGAGAATGCCACAGATGGCATTCTAGAGAAATAATTTTTGTGTATTTGAGCTAAGAATTGAAACTGGCAATGGTAGGGAAGAGGCTTTTCAGGAAAGAGACCCAAGGAAGTTTAGTGTGACTCAGACACAATATATGCAGAAGGTAGGAGACAAGGTCAGGCAGGTAAGGGTCTTGTATTCCATACAGTTAATCAGTTTCTACTTCTTAAGTCTAGGCTAGCCCTTACCCATGCTCTAGGGCCCAGCTTAAAGGATGACTTCCTGACCATCCCCTTTCCCTCCCCAAATCCCTGCACATACTAGCTCCCTATACCCACTCACAGCACCGTGTCCGTTGGCATTATGACCCTTATCACAACTGTGGGGTCATAAAATTATTTGTGTGACTGTGTGATTAATAATCTGTGTCTTCCATTAATCTAAATGATAGGCTCAGTTCCTGTAAGGACCATGTTCATTTCATTCAGCTCTGTATCCCAGGGCCTGCCAAGTATACAGATACAATTTATTAAATGAACAAATGAAGGCCAGCATAAAGAGCCAAAGAAAAATCCCAAGCAGGAGAACAGAGATCAGAGATGATGGTTTAACAAATTACTCTAGCAGCAAAGGGAAGATCAGGCTGAAAGAGCAAGAATAGAGAGCTAGAAGACAAGTAAGAAGACAACTGAAAACGTCTCCAGGTAAATGACTACTTAAAAATGAGGGTAGCTGGTACACAGACAGTGATGATAAGGATGTTGTGGAGGAGAAACATTTTAAAAGTAGAATCCAAGAACTCAATGCACAGGAGGCTAAGCAAAGAGAGCAATCAAGAATGAGTCTAGTGGAGAATGGTAGCCAGTGACGCTGTTCTCTCAGACTGGACTTTCAGGACAGGAGCACCTACAACATGTTAGCAGAGAGTAGAAGATTTGCTTCTAGTTCTAATATTGTATGACTGGCAAACCAATTCAAATCCAACCCAGCTTTATTAGAAAGGTTGTGGTTTCTATAACAGGCAGATAAAATCAACAAATTAAAGATTAGATTTTTTAAGCTTCTTCATCAAGACACTTCTTGGTACAAACTATGTACCAGGTATTATGTGGGTCTGATAATGTTGAGATCAAAGAAGTAGTCTCCGCCTTCAAAGAGCTGACAGTCTTGTGGGTTTAAGAACCATAACTGCATATAAACAACTAAGAAATTGAGGCCCAGTGAGGCTGTGATTTGACCGTTACGTTGTGTAATCCAGGCTCCTGGGGTATTTTGTCATAACCTACGTTAAACGGCCCCGGCAAATATGTAGTCAAGAGGGCATGTGTTTAGATATATAGACAGACCTAATCTTGCTTTGGGCCTGAAGATACTCCAAAACTTAAAAACATGTCAAATGAACAACTAATGCCCTCTGAATCTGAAGTAACTGCTGAGTACCTACATGGCAGCAGACTAGGGCGCATAATAGCAAAAGGAAAGGTAAAGAGACCTGATTTGCCATGGAAGAGCCTACCTGAGCAGAGGTCAAATGCTGGAAATGCCAAAGCAGACTCTCAGGAGGCTCTGGAAGTGACAGCAGAGAAATAAATGTTCAGAGAGGGCAAAGCAGGATTCCTCTTTAGACAGGTTTCTCTCCTACCGCCAGCAAGAAATGGTTTCCCATGGGACACAGAGCCACAACCCAAAGCAGATGTGCAGAAAAGCAGATGAGGATCAATGACATAAGTCTGGATTATCCAGAGCAGACAACACACTTCCAGTGCTCAGTCATGAGGCCATTAAATCTGAGGAATTTTATACCAGCTCTTCCCAATGTTAAAACAAAACACAACAAACACCGTACCAAAAACCTTCTCCTCCATTCCCCAAAGCAACTGCCCCATTTCTCTCCTTCCTTTTCAAAGGCTTTAAGCAAAGAACAGCTGCACTGTCTCGGCCTTCTCCACTCCCTTTCACCTACTTGGATCTACGTTCTTTTCCCACCACTTGACCTTGTCTCTTCTCACCCTCCCTGAACCTTCTGAGCCTTTTCCCTTTTTCTCTGCCTGGGAATTCTTATCCTTCAAGACCAGTTTAACCATCACCTCCTCTGTGAAGCATTTCCACGTCAGACTGTTCACTGCCGCCATCCCTGTGCTTCTGCAGGGTTTTCCCTATGCCTCACCACTTGCCGTTTACCTTGGTGTTCCCCAATAGCTTCTAAACACCTAAAGTCAGGAACTGATTTTTATTTCCTTTTTTACTGCTGCCCTCCCTCTACCCTAGGGCCCTCAAGAGAGACACACAAACGTTCCATCAATAAAAGATCGAAGGTTAAGTTTATCTTCAGAACTGCTAGGATCCACTCAACTTTTCCAACTAAGTTGATCTAAGTTTACCTGCACATACATACACACTGGAAAATACCTAAATTCTGAATAACAGTTTTCTTACTAAAGTATCTTGGCCGTAAACATTCTTTCTTTTGGTTGTTAAGCAAACGGCTGGGATGCAGTTAAATTAAGTCTAGAGTTTCTCATCTACGTTTTTAATTCTGGCCTATGGAAAGTTCATTTGTACTCTTTTTATTCCTGGGCAGTGTAAAGAGCTCTTAGGATTAGACAATCTGCTACAGGGAAGAAATCATGTCTTATTTATACCAGTGCTTAGAACCATGGTTGTTCAGTATCTCCAGAAATAAATATTTTTCTATTTAGTTTCACTTTCTATATGAGGAAAGTACTTACAGTAAAGTTTAGATGAAAAGTATTTCCTGTGACCAGTAAAAATATCATGAAAGCCCTTCAATTTTAATAAGGACACCTAAAACCCTTTCTTTTAGGATTATGTGATTAAATCTAAACCATAAAGTCCCAATCTACACTTCTGGTCTGGAAAAATAAAAGTCAGTACAACTTTTGAGTTCTAGCATGTTTTAAACTAATGGCTCTTATTACAATAAAGAAAAATTTCTCAGAATTGTATTTTTTAAAAAAAGGGCGAGAGTAATTTTTGTGCACAAAACGAACAATTAAAAACTGATTATACAAATTAAAAAAAAAAAATTGAAAGGTGGCACTGAAAGTTTCCTGCCTGAAAAGCCTCGAGGATGAGAGTATTACAAAAAGTTAGCACCATGCACTTAAGTTTGCGTCAATATGTGACCTTGGGAATGTCATGTAATTTCTCTCATTTCTAGTTCTGTAAAATGGGAATGTCACCTGTTCTCACAGGGACAAGTACACATATAATCAGATAAAAAAAAATTGGTATTTGGTGTTCTTTAAAAAAAGAAACTTGTCTAATTAGTATGCTTTAATCATCACTTGTACAGTACATTCCTCTTCAGGAATCCAATTCCAAGAGAAATATTTAAGCAGACGTTGAGGGCAGATTTCCTTAAGGGAATTATTTTATAAATCTGGAAAGCAATATAACGAGATTATAAATTAACAAACTGATTACATAAGCCGTGACAACCGGGGCTTTAAAGGACACTGCTATACATATTCTGATAAGTTAAAGACTGGTTTGGGACATAGTGCTTCAACCCCATACAAGGAACCCACACTGAGGCATTTCATGTTTGATAGGAATTTGGTGGAGATTCAACAGGATGCCCAACACTTGCAAGCCATCCTTCACCTTAAAACCTGACAACATGTTTAACGCATTAAGTCAACTTTACCACTGTTTCTAAGACTTTGAGAATGCACGTAATTACAGGGAAGGAGGGGGGAAGTAACATGACAGTTTGAAAGGGCCCATAACCTCAAACCTCTATAGATTTAGGAACTCCACTGCTAAATTCTTCCCAAATCCTGAAACTGCCTATGAAGCTCCTGGATTGTATGTGATCCAACTGTTAGAAATAGCACAGCTCTAAGAAGCCCGAAGATAAAAGGCTGCCACTTTCCTGCAACACAAGTCCAAGTAAAACGCAGGAAGGTTCCTGTAAAACGGTCCAGAAAGAGATCAACAGGCGATGACTGTGGAAAGGAACGCAGGTTTCCCAGTCTCCCAGTCCGAAAAATTCCAGCTCTCCCTCGGGAATGGCATTGCTCCTCCTTCCTTACCCCGTTGCCCTTTCTCTACAGACAACAACATCCCCACTCTATTGTAAAGCAGTTGCACCGAGGAACCCCTTTGCTGCAGCCGGATTTTTACAGTCGTCGGAAAGGGGAAAACGCATTCAAAGAACACACACCCTACGAGCGCCCCGGGCGCGGGGCGCCGCGGGCGCCGCGGGCGCCGCACTCGGCCCGCTCCGGGGCGGGGCGCGGAGATGCGGGCGCCTTCCGAGGTGCCGCAATCCCGCCGCGGCCGCAAGGGCAGGGCCTCCGGGCGCCCGCGGCTGCCGCCGCAGTGACGGCTCCCTCCGGGCCCCGCCGCCGCCCCGCCGCCAGGCCGCGCCGCGGGGTCTGGGCCGCCGCAGCCCGGGCCCCGCGTCCTCCCGGGCCGCGCGCTGCGGCCGGCGCCGAGAGCGCAACTTACTTTCCGCCTGCGGCGAGCGCCCCGGCCCGGGAGCCCAGTCCGGCAACGGCGGAGGCTACTGAGGCAGCGGAGGCCGGCCGCGCAGCCTGCCCACAACCGCAGCGCCCCGCCGCGCCCCGCGCTCGCCCCTACCTTAGCCGGCAGGCGGGCGTCCGTCCGCAGCGGCCGCGGCGCCGACAACTCCCTCCCGGCCGCCGAAACCCCGCACCCAGCGCTAATCATAATACCGAGCGGGGCTGCCGGCCGCGGGGAGGGGGTATGGGCGAGCTGCGCCTGCGCGGGCTGCGCGTCACTGTGACGTCAGCGCTGGGGCGGGGCCGCGGGAAGGGAAGGGCGGGGCGCCGCGCACCTGCAGTCGGCGCGCGGGCTGCTGGAGGGCATCCTGTCGGTATTCTGACCCAGGCCGGTCGGGGCTGCGGCGGCTGGCGGGACAAAGCGGGCGAGGTGCCCAAGGAGGATGGAGGACGAGGGAGGAGGAAGCACCAGGAACACGGAACAATGGCCGGGAAAAGTAGCGCGAGCTGTCGGGGGAAATCGGAGGGAAGGGACCGCGTCTGTACAGGACTGCGTCTTGGCGGCTGGGGGCAGGGAGCCGCACGCGCTTTACTCTTTGGTTCCCGCCCAGGTTTAAACAAGGATAAAAAAAAAATTTTTTTAATGTTTGTATACACACATACACATATGCACATATATATATACATAATATTTTTTTCTCTGTAGTTTATTCTCGCTGGGAACCTAATTTGAAACCATTATGTTGATTTTGTTATTTAAGCAAAATTGGAAAAGCCCATCATCTGAATGTAGTCCTGGCCTTAAAGGTCAGCGGGAGACACAGCCCTGGGTAGGCAGCCTCTGGTAACAGCATGGAAAAGTAAACGGTCGTGGTGACATATCAAAGCACATGAAGTCAGAGATTCAAAGCACGCCGGGCATTAACCATAGCCCTGGATGGTTCAGTGGTATGGTCACCAGGTCGGGTTGCTCTGGAAGGGAGCTTAGGGATGGCCAGAGAGGGTGGGAGGGGACTCCGGATTCCCACCCCTGGAAGCATAGCATCCAATAGAGATCAGCTCGTCGGGGTTCCTAGAAGGGAAGCACCAACAAGCCAGACGCCAGTTTTCTCCAACCTGCTTTTCCCCTTCTGTTCCCACGTTGTGTCCACCCTTCCCCAAGAAAGGACCCGTAAGCAAAGGACACAAGCCTTCAGAAGAGCTGCTTAGGTGCTGCAAGCTTGGTTGAATTGACTGGAGTGCGGAGAGAAATCTAGAGACATCTAGATTTTAGCAAATCTCTGTTGACCTGCAAATGTCAAAAGCCTTTTCTTTCGGTTTCTATGGCATCAACTTTGCGTGTCTGAAGATGGTTGGGAAGCAGGAGTGGATTCTTGGGAGGTGCAAACAGTTTGATTCTCAGGGTAATAACATAGGGCTTTCTGATCGTGGGGGACTCCCAGTTAACCTTAATGCCCTTGTATCCGATAGTGGAAGAGTACCAGGGAAAGCCTCAGATTAGGCCTCTGCGCCTTAAGCTCCCACCTGGGATCAGTCTCACTTGAAAGGACCACGAAAGAATCATCTCATTTTGACGTGGAAATCGTAACTGTAACAGCATATTAAGCTTGAGACCCAAACTTGGATTTGTAGAATTTGTTACTCTTTTGCCAGAAGGCAGGAAGACCATGCACTTTTCTTCTCGGGGAGATAACCACTATTCTGGGAACTCTAGCCAACTAAGGGGAGAAAATACCACTGTAAGGGTTTCCCAAGGGATTTCCAGTGGTCGAAGGCCTCCACCCCCGCCCCTCCCCGGGGTCTGTAGTCCCTGAGATATATCAGTAACTACAGAATAATGACAATAATATATAAGCTCTTGAAAAATAGAGTATATTGCTGCCGTTTAGGTTTTGAATAAATTTTCTAAGGAAAACGAGGCATAAGAATAGCAAAACTAATGAAAAAATGGCAAAATAATAAATTGATTTAAATGAAGTTGGCTCCAACACTCTTCTAGAGAGGGATGCAGTACTGGCCACATGGTAAATCATTTATTCATCCCCAATATTTCTTGGGTAGCTGAAGTGCTGCTGGCAAGAACGTGACCCATTTTTGGTTCCACACCATAAATGTGGTAACATGCTCTGATTATGCTTGGGCAATATTTAAAAATATTCAAGTACAAATTAATATATTATTACTTAACTTGGAATTTAAGCAAATGTGCTTATAGTTAATGAAGAAACCCCTTTTCCAATCTGCCCTGGGGCTTTCTCTAAGACACTGCTTTTTTGATGTTGAGTCTTTTTATGGACCTGTAAGAAGCATTAATTAGATGTACAGCATTCTACAAAACGACAAGATGAAGCATGCATGCTTGTATTACAGTCTCTGTGATTCAGATCTCAAAAATAACATAATGCCACCAGTTTAAGGAAGATGTTGTTTATTGGAAGGAAACCAGGGAGGTGCTACAAATTAGATCAAAATGTGAAAATTGAGCAGATTGATGAAAGAATTGTCATTTTCATCTTCAGACCCCCAAAAGCAGTGTATGTAACAAGATTATCTTCTCTGGATATTGTTAGTTTTGAAATTTATTTCAAAATTTAAAATAAATATATTTAAAACAACAGACATTGAGTAGTCATATGCAGTTCAATTTTGAATTGTGACATTTTATTTAATAACGTTTCCTTTTACATATTTAATTAGTTATTTCATACATTTATACTTGTGCGTTTCTAGATCCTGGCTTCATCCCCATAGGATCAAAATAATACTTAATTGGAATGACCTAAGGGTTCCTCAAAGACTCCTTCACTGCCCTATTGGCATCAATTAACATCTACTCTTTTATCTCAGATGTCAGTTAAGGTCCAGTCTGTGTGTGTGTGTGTGTGTGTGTGTGTGTGTGTGTGTGTGTGTGTCTGATATTTTTGATAGTTTCAAACAAGAATTGGAAATGCCGGTCCTTAACTCTGCTTGTTTGCAACCAGTGAACTAGAAAATAAGACAGACATTGACATTGAACCCCATCTCTACTGCTAAAAGCGAGATGGCTTTGGGAAAGTTGCATAACCTTCTATGTGTTTCTTCTGTAAAATGAGAATGACAGTGATGATAATAATGCCTTTCTTATAAATTTGATGTAAAGCAGTCGTTCTCAAAGTGTGCTCCCTGGACTAGCAGCGTCAGCTTCTCCTGGGAACTGGATTGAAATGCAGATTTTCCAGTTCCACCTCAGACCTACTGAATCAGAAACTGATTTATCTGTTTTAAGACTTACAGGTGATTCTGAGACAGGTTAGAGTTTGAGAACCACTGTTGATGAGATTGAGTTTATATAAAGTATTAGAACCATCCCACTCATAGTATCATACAGTTTTGTAATTTTATTGTAGCATTTTCTCCCTTTGAATCTTAAACTCTGGGGGGGACAAGGATTGTATTTTATTCAAATTTCTATTCCTGCCACCTAGCCCTGAGGTTGCAAATAGGCAGTCCCAGGGCTTTTCACCCACAGGCTCCTAGTATTGTTTTTCCCCACATAGGTTCTTCAAGAATTGAAATTATTTGAGAACATTTTTTAATTAGGAGATTTAATACTTTTGTTTAACAGTTTTATTGAAGTATAATCTGCATACCATAAAATTCACCAATAATATGTGGATAATTCAATGATTTTTAGTAAATTTATAAAGTTATGTCACCATCACCCCAATCCACTTTTGAAATATTTTCATCTGGGTTGGGAGAAGTGGCTCATCCTGTAATCCCAACACTTTGGGAGGCAGAGGTGGGAGGATCACTTGAGGTCAGGAGTTCAAAACCAACCTGGGAGACACAGAGAGACCCCATCTTCACAAAAATAATAAAAAATATTAGTTGGGAGTGATGGCATGCACCTTGGTCCCAGCTACTTGAGAAGCTAAAGTGGGAGGATCACCTGAGCCCAGGAGGGCAAGGCTGCAGTGAGCTGCAATCACACCACTGCATTCCAGCCTGGGCATCAGAGTGAGACCCTATCTCAAAAAAAAAAAAAAAAAAAATTTATCAACCCCAAAAGGTCTCTCCTGTGCACATGCAATCAATCTCACTCCAACTTCTAGCCCCCAACACATACGATCTGTTATTTGTCTCTATAGATTTGTGTTTTCTAGAAATGTCATACAAATGGAATCATACCGTGTGTATTCTTTTGTGTCTGACTTCTTTCATGTAGCATAACGTTTTTCCATCTAGCATGTATCAGTAGTTCATTCCTTTTTGTTCCTGAACAGTATTCCTTTATATGGATATATTAGATTTTTAAAATCCATTCAAATGACAAACACTTCATTTATTTCCAGATTTTTACTATTATGGATACTGTTGCTTTGACTATTTACTTAAACTCTTAGTGGGGACATATTTTCATTTCTCTTGGGTATATTGCTGAGTGGAATTTTTGAGTCATGCAATTACTCTATGCTTAACATTTTAAGAAACTGACAAATTATTTCTGAAATGACTGTACCATTTTACATTCCCACCAACAATGTATGAGGGTTCTAATTTTTCCACATCCTTGCCAACACTTGGCATTGTTAGACTTTTGGATTATTACCATTCTAATACATGTATAGTGGTATCTCATGATTTTCATTTTCATTTCCCTAATGACTAATGATGTTCATTAGCTTCTCATGTGCTTTTTGGTCATTCATGCATCTTCTTTCATAAAGGCCTTTTCAAATCTTTGGTACATTTTTAATTGCATTGTTTGTCTTATTGAGTTGTGAGAATTTTTTATGCTTTTTGGATATAAATCCTAATTCAATATGTGATTTGCAAATATTTCTCCCAGGCTGTGGCCTGTCTTTTCATTTTTAAAATGATTTCTTTAGAAGTTAAAAAGTTTTTAATTTTGACGAATTCCAATTTGTCAAATTTTTCTTTTATGAATCATGGTTTGGTATCATATCTAAGAAATTCTGCTTAAGCAAAGGTCACAAAGATTTTCTTCTCTGGTCTTTTCAAGTTTTGTAGTTTGAAGTTGGCCATTTACGTCTATGATCCATTTTGAATTTATTTTTATTCATGATGTGAGGTTTAGAGCTTTTTTTTTTTATTTGATTTTTGCTTATGGATATTCAATCATCCCAGAATCATTTGTTGAAAAGAGTATCCTTTCCCAATTAAATTCCCTTGGCAATTTGTTGACAATCAACTTAATGTAAAGATTCTGTATTCATTTTTGTTGATCTGTATGTATTCTTACACAGTTATGATCCAGTCTTGACTATTATCGTTTTACAGTAAGTTTTGAAAATGAGTAGAGTAAGTTTTCCATCTATAGTGTTCTTTTTAAAATTGTTTTACTATTCTAGGTTTGTTGCATTTCCATGTAAACTATAAGATCAGCTTGTGAATTTCTACAAAAACTTTTTTGATTTTTAGAAATTTCGATTAACATTGTGTTGAATGAATAGATCAATGTGGGGAGAATTTTGTCTTAACAATAATGAGTCTTTTAATTCATGCATTTGATATGTAAAGTCAGTTTCTTTTCTTTCTTTCTTTCTTTCTTTTTTTTGTTTGAGACGGAGCTTCACTCTTGCTGCTCAGGCTGGAGTGCAATGGCACAATTTCGGCTCACCACAACCTCCGCCTCCCGTGTTCCAGCGATTCTTCTGACTCAGCCTCCTGAGTAGCTGGGATTACAGGTATGTGCCACCACACCCAGCTAATTTTTTGTATTTTTAGTAGAGATGGGGTTTCACCATGTTGGCCAGGCTGGTCTCGAATTCCTGACCTCAGTAGGTTCCATTTTAAGCAACCACTTCTTTGCTCATCCATAAGAAGGAATTCCATTCAAGTTTTATCTTGAGATTACAGCAATTCAGTCACTTCTTCAGGCTCCACTTCTGATTCTAATTCTCTTGCTATTTCCAACATATCTATGGAGACTTCCTCCACTGAAGTCTTGAACCCCTCAAAGTCATCCACAAGGGTTAGAATTGACTTCTTCCAAACTCAGTGTCTACATTTTGACCTCCCATGAATCATGAATATTTTTTTTGTTTTGTTTTGTTTTGTTTATTTTGTTTTTGATACAGGGTCTCTCTCTGGTCACCCAGGCTGGAGTGCATTGGTGCAAAAAGGGCTCACTATAGCCTTGACCTCTTAGGCTCAAGTGATCCTCCTGCCTTAGCCTCTTGAGTAGCTGGAACCACAGGCTCAGGCCACCACATCTTGCAATTTAAAAAAAAAAAATTGTAGAGATGGGGTCTTGCCATGTTTCCCAGGCTGGTCTCAAACTCCTGGCCTCAAGTGATCCTCCCTCCTTGGCCTCCAAAATGCTAGGATTACAGACATGAGCCACTTGCCATATGAATGTTTTTAATGACATCTAAAACAGTGAATACTTTCTAGAAGGTTTTCAATTTACTTTGTTGAGATTCACCAGAGGAATCACTATCTATGGCAGCTATAGCCTTACAAAATATACATCTTTTCTTTCTTCTTTTTCTTTTTTTTCTTTTTTTTTTTTTTTGGCGGGGGCAAGACAGTCTTGCTCTGTCACCCAGGCTGGAGTGCATAATCATGGCTCACTGCAGTCTCGACCTTCCAGGCTTAAGAGATCCTCCTGCCTCAGTCTCCTGAGTAGCACGTGCCACCATGCCCAGCTAATTTATTTTTATTTTTGTAGTGATGGGGCCTCCCTATATTGCCCAGGCTACATAATCTACTTCTTAAACAATAAGACTTGAAAGTAAAAATTACTTCCTGATCCATGGGCTGCAGAATGGGTGATGTCTATGGCAACTTCTTCCAATGAAAGCCTGTCTCTTCTTCATTGCAAATCTGTTGTTAAAGTAGCCAGCTTCATCCGTGATCTTTGCTAGATCTTCTGGCTAACTCACTATAGCTTCTTCATCAGCACTTATACTTTTATGTTATGGAGATGGCTTAAAAACAAAAAAAACCCTCATGAACCAACTTCTGCTAGCTTCAAACTTCCTTTTGCAGCTTCATTATCTGTCTCAGCCTTCACAGAATTGAAGAGAGTTAGGACCTTGCTCTGAATTAAGCTTGTTTATGGAACCAGGGAATATTGTGGCTGGTTTGATCTTCTATCCAGACCACTAAAACTTTGACCATATCAGCAATAAGGCTGTTTCACTTTCTTAACATGCATGCATTTGCTGGAGTAGCACTTTCAGTTTCCTTCAAGAACTTTTCCTTTGTAGTCACAGCTTGGCTAATTGTTAGGCACAAGAAGTCTAGCTTTCAGCCTATCTCAGCTTGATATGCCTTCCTCACTAAGCTTAATCATTTCTAGCTTTTGATTTAAAGTGAGAGATGTCTCACTCTTCTTTTCACTTGAACACTTAGGAGACTATGCTAGAGTTATTAATTGGCCTAAATTCAGTATGGCTGTTTCTCAGGGAATAGGGAAGCCTGAGGAAAGGGAGAGAGATAGGGGAATGGTTAGTAGGTAGAGCAGTCAGAAGACACACATTTATTGATTAAGTTTGCTGTCTACTATGGGCACTGTGTGTGGTGTCCCCAAACAATTACAATAGTAACATCAAGATCACTGACCACAGATCACCATAAAAGATAAAGTAATAATGGCAAAGTTTGAAATATTGTGAGAATTACGAAAACACGACACAGAGACACAAGTAAGCACGTGCTATTGGAAAAATGGTGCCAATAGACTTGGTCAATGTAGGGATGCTACAAACCTTCAACTTGTAAAAAACCTATTATGGGTTGCCACAACCTTCAATTTATAAGAAACCTGTTGTCTGTGAAGTGCAATCAAGTGAAACACAATAAAACGAGGTATGCGTTTATTTTATAGCAAAAGGGAGATTATCTGATGAGCCTAATATAATCATGTGAGCTCTTTAGAAGCAGAGAATTTCTCCTGCAGGTGGGAAGAAGCGGAGAAGTCAAAGATTCAAAGCATAAGAAGAATTCAGTGTTCCATGGCTGGCTTTGAAGATGGAGAACCAAATACAAAGGACCAGAGTGCAGCTTCTAGGAGGATTCCCAGCCAGCAGCCAGGAAATAGGACATCCATCCTATAGCTGCAAGAAATTGAATTCTTCCAACAACCTGAATGAAGCAGTTTCTTTCTCAGAACCTCCAGATAAGAGACCAGTCTGGCCAACACTTTGATTTCAGTCTTGTGAAGCACTAAGCAGAGGACCCAATTGAGTCTACCTGGACTTCTAGCCTACAGAAAAATAAGGTAATGAATGTGTGTTATTGCAGCTGCTAAGTTTGTGGTAATTTGTTATGCAGCAATAGAAAACTAATATGACAACTCTGTCCAGTTTGACTCTGCCATAGCTAGAAGTCCTACCTCCTGGCACAGTTAATTTTGAAAATAAAAATCAAGATTTCTGGCTTCTCTTGGAAAATTAGAAGATCTTGCAACTTGATATTTGAATTTCTAACATGTGCTAGAGCTGAGCAGCACTCTTCCTGTGCTCCTTCCAGCGTCTAGGGCCTCCAGTTCACTTGCTTTTGTCCTTCACTGCAGGCCTACGTCTCCAATTATAGGCCTGGCTGATATGGTTTGGATTTGTGTCCCTGCCCAAACCCAATTCTCATGTCGAATTGTAATCCCCAAAGGTGGAATAGGGGCCTGGTAGGAGGTGATTGGATCATGGGGGTGGTTTCTGATGGTTTAGCACCACCCCCCTAGTGCTGTTCTTGTGACAGAGTTCACACGAGATCTGGTTGTTTAAAAGTGTGTAGCAGCTCCCCCATCTTTCTTCCTCTTGCTCTAGCCATGGAAGACATGCCTGCTTCCCCTTCACCTTCCACCATGTTTGAAAGTTTCCTGAGGCCTCCCCAGAAGCCATCATGCTTCCTGTTCAGCCACCAGAAATGTGAGCCAATGAAATCTCTTTTCTTTATAAATTTCCCAGTCTTGGACATTTCTTGATAGCAGTGTGAGAATGGACGAACGCACTGCTTTGGAACATCTGAATCTGTAACACCTGATCAGCACAGCCCAACTGGTAGTAAGTGCTCAGTATTTGGTGAATGAGTGAGCAGCAACACATGGAAGATTTTTACACATGAGCATGTGAATGTACGTTTCGGATGACCAAGGCTGATGGCAACGTATCCTTTAGTGCACTTAGGGAAGGGTGAAGGACACTGGCCACAAAGCCTATCCATCTGAAGATTTCCTGGAAGTTCCATCAATAACTTTTACTTACATATCATTGGCCAAAGGTGTGTCAAATGACCAGCCCTAGTTCCAAAGAAGACTGGGAAATACACTTTTCAGCTCATCACATGCCACCTCAGCTCCAACAAGGAAATCAGGGTTCTGTTAGAAAGGAGAAAAGAGGAGAGTGATATTGGGTTAAGTGGCTATCAGTCTCTACACTCAGATCACAAAAAAAGAGCAAAACCAGCACCCAAAAAGCCTTCTTGTGCTTCCTCCTTATGAGCATCCCAGCAAGGGTAACCACTACCTGATTTCTTACAACACAGATTAGTGCTGCCTCTTCTTCAGCTTCATATACATGGGATCCTACAAGTGGGTTCTGTGTCTGACTTTTTTTTACTTGCAGCAGGAATATTAAAGGAAAAAAAAAAACAGTATCGGAGCTGCTCAAATTTTCTAATACAAAATTTACGAATTAGCTTTGAGGAAACCAAGATTGCCAGTGATGAAATTATCCACCTCCATTCCTTGAGTTAGTTATCATTAACTACCCATGTGTCCTTGAGACAGCGAAGGTCAAGAGAAATGACAGGAAAGAATAGTGACACGTGTTCTTTCTCATAGAAAGTATTCCAGACACTTTAAAAATTGTAGCCATATGACCTCTAAATGGATGGACACAGAGTGGATGGCCCTAGTGCTAGCTGGAGTAGGGTCCTAGGGCCCCCGCTGGGCCAGGCCGTCGCCCTTAGTTGTTGGATTGGGAGGAGATCTTGTCTGGAGTTCCAAGAGGAGCCAGGATAGCCAAGGCAGTAGGACTTGGGGTCTTCAGGCAGAGGCCATTTATCAGTTGATGCAGAACAAGCTTAGTGTTTAAACATCAGTACTGAGTGCTGCTGAACATTTGCCCTACTCTTTACTAAAACAGTATGAAGGCTGGACAGCCTCTGGTGAAACTGTGACCATGAGGTATTCCATCATTACAGGGAATCACTGTAGCTCAAATGAAGTGTGTGTCTCGATGAGGGTGAGATGGATCCCTTTCATAGACAGGAAGAAACGGGACACTGGACAGTGCAGACCCTGCCATTGGACTTGGCATCTGATAACTGAACAGAGCTGAGCTGAACCATTGGGGCACCAAGGCTAAAACAACTGAAGCTTACTTCCTTAGGCGGTCTTGAAAATAAAGCTTTACTCATTTACAGCTCACAATTCTCTTTAACTTTTCTACTCTGCTTCAAAATCAGGAAGTGTTAGACATGTAACATTGACAATAATAAAAACGGGGTAAAGCAAGTTGATTCAGGACCAAGACTACTCCCCCAAAAACAGCAGCCCTATATTTGCTCTCAAACTCCACTCCCTTGCCTGGACTATAGAGACCAGCAAAACTAATTGCTCACTTTCCTAGCCTTTTTTTTTCAAATGGGGGTGGCCATAGAATCTGTTTCTAGCCAATAGATCCAGATGGAATTCAACTGTGGAGTGAGGGGAAAGGATTTGCAGAAAGCTTTTGTTTTTCTCATACAAAGGGACAGCTGCAGCTGGTTCTGGCCTTCCCCTGTCCTCCTACCCTGATGGTGGGCATGATGCCTGGAATAGGAGCTGCCATGTTGAAGCCATGAAGGAGTGGCTGGGAGAAGCACAGCCATGCTGGCTCTGGACCTTATGAACTGCTGAACAAATGCTAACAGCTGCCTGCTTCAGACGTTTTACTCTGTGAATAAATGGAGAACTCTGTTCATTACACTTCCTTATTATAGCTGAAAGCATTCCTAATGGATACAACTAATATAAACCATTACTTGCCATGGATAGACAAAAGGATGGGTGTAGGGAACACAGCAAGGGTTTTCCAAGTCTAGTTAATGCCTCAGAAAGAAGCTGTGGATGCTTGTAGTTCCTGAAAGCACGAGAGGTATCAGAGACTATTGGGGTCAGATCAAAATAGCACAGAAGCCAACTTGAAGGGCCTTCCATTGCCCAAGGAGAAGATAATCTGAGCATTAAAAAAAAAACACTACAGTGAATTAAAATTCATTGAAAATGAATAAATAAAGGGAAAGATCAAGCACTTCTCCTGCCTTTCCTTTATGAACTGTATTTCAGAGTAGCCAAAGAGATGATAAGGAGTTCTTTTTTTTTTTTAATTGTACTTTAGGTTCTGGGGTACATGTGCAGATCATGCAGGATTGCTGCATAGGTACACACATGGCAATGTGGTTTGCTACCTCCATCCCCTCGTCACCTACATCTGGCATTTCTCCCCATGTTATCCCTCCCCGAACTCCCCACCACCCCCCTGCAGTCCCGCCCGTGGGGCACCACTCAACAGACCCCAGTGCGTGATGCTCCCCTTCCTGTGTCCATGTGTTCTCATGTTCAACACCCACCTATGAGTGAGAACATGTGGTGTTTGATTTTCTGTTCTTGTGTCAGTTTGCTGAGAATGATGGTTTCCAGATTCATCCATGTCCCTACAAAGGACATGAACTCATAGTTTTTTATGGCTGCATAGTATTCCATGGTGTATATGTGCCACATTTTCCTTGTCCAGTCTATTGTCGACGGGCATTTGGGTTGGTTCCAGGTCTTTGCTACTGTAAACAGTGCTGCTATGAACATACGTGTGCATGTGTCTTTATAATAGAATGATTTATAATCCTTTGGGTATATAGCCAGTAATGGGATTGCTGGGTCAAATGGAATTTCTATTTCTAGGTCCTCGAGGAAGCAGCACACTGTCTTCCACAATGGTTAAACTAGTTTACACTACCACCAACACTGTAAAAGTGTTCCCATTTCTCCACATCCTCTTCAGCATCTGTTGTCTCCAGATTTTTTTAATGATCGCCATTCTAACTGGCAAGAGGTGGTATCTCAATGTGGTTTTGATTTGCATTTCTCTAATAATCAGTGATGATGAGCATTTTTTCATATATTTGTTGGCCTCATATATGTGTTCTATTGAAGTGTCTGTTCATATCCTTCACCCACTTTTGGATGGCTTTGTTTTTTTTCTTGTAAATCTCTTTTAGTTCTTTGTAGATTGTGGATATTAGCCCTTTGTCAGATGGGTAGATTGCAAAAAGTTTTTCCCATTCTGTTGGTTGCTGGTTCACTCCAATGGTTGTTTCTTTTGCTGTACAGAGGCTCTGGGGTTTAATTAGGTCCCATTTGTCTATTTTGGCTTTTGTTGCCAACGCTTTTGGTGCTTTAGTCATGAAGTCCTTGCCTATGCCTATGTCCTGAATGGTTTTGCCTAGGTTTTCTTCTAGGGTTTTTATGGTGTTAGGTCTTATGTTTAGGTCTTTAATCCATCTGGAGTTAATTTTAGTGTAAGATGTCAGGAAGGGGTCCAGTTTCTGCTTTCTGTACACTGCTAGCCAGTTTTCCCAACACCATTTATTAAACAGGGAATCCTTTCCCCATTGCTTGTTTTTGTCTGGATTGTCAAAGATCAAATGGTTGTAGATGTGTGACATTGCCTCCAAGGCCTCTGTTCTGTTCCGTTGGTCTATAGCTCTTTTTGGTACCAGTACCATGCTGTTTTGATTACTGTAGCTTTGTAGGATAGTTTGAAATCAGGTAGCATGATGCCTCTGGCTGTGTTCTTTTTGCTTAGGATTATCTTGGCTATTTGGGCTCTCTTTTGGTTCCATATGAAGTTTAAGGTAGTTTTTTCCAGTTCCGTGAAGAAGGTCATTGGTAGCTTGATGGGGATAGCATTGACTCTATAAATTACTTTGGGCAGTATGGCCATTTTCATGATATTGGTTCTTCTTAACCATGAGCATGGAATGTTTCTCCAGCTGTTTGTGTCCTCTCTTATTTCCTTGAGCAGTGGTCTGTAGTTCTCCTTGAAGAGGTCCTTTACATCCTTTGTTAGTTGTGTTCCTAGGTATTTTATTCTCTTTGCAGAAATTGTGAATGGGAGTTTGCTCATGATTTGGCTCTCTGTTAGTCTGTTATTGGTGTATAGAAATGCTTGTGATTTCTGCACATTGATTTTGTATCCTGAGACTTTGCTGAAGTTGCTTATCAGTTTAAGGAGATTTTGGGCTGAGATGATAGGGGCTTCTAAACATACAATCATGTTGTCTGCAAATAGAGAAAGTTTGACTTCCTCTTTTCCTAATTGAATACCCTTTATTTTTTTTTTCTTGCCTAATTTCCAAAACTATATTAAATAGGAGTGGTGAGAGAGGGCATCCTTATCTAGTGCCAGATTTCAAAGGGACTGCTTCCAGTTTTTGCCCATTCAGTATGATATTGGCTGTAGGTTTGTAGTAAATAGCTTTTATTGTTTTGAGATATGTTCCTTCGATGCCTAGTTTATTAAGAGTTTTTAGCATAAATGGCGTTAAATTTTGTCAAAGGCACTCTCTGCATCTGTTGAGATAATCACGTGGTTTTTGTCTTTGGTTCTGTTTATGTGGTGAATTATGTTTATAGACTTGCATATGTTGAACCAGCCTTGTATCCCTGGGATGAAGCCTACTTCATCCTGATGGATAAGCTTTTTGATGTGCTGTTGCAATCAGTTTGCCAGTATTTTATTGAAGATTTTTGCATGTATGTTCATCATGGATATCGGCCTGAAGTTTTCTTTTTTTGTGGAGTCTCTGCCAGGTTTTGGTATCAGTATGATGTTGGTCTCACAAAATGATTTGGGAAGGATTCCCTCTTTTTGGATTGTTTGGAATAATTTCAGAAGCAATGGTACCAGCTCCTCTTTGTACATCTGGTAGAATTCAGCTGTGAACCCATCTGGACCTGGACTCTTTTTGGTTGGTAGGCTATTAATTGCTGCCTCAACTTCAGCCCTTGTTAATGGTCTGTTCAAGGTTTCAATTTCTTCCTGGTTTAGGCTTGGGAGGGTGCAAGTGCCCAGGAATTTATCAATTTCTTCCAGGTTTACTGGTTTATGTGCATAGAGTTGTTTGTAGTAATCTCTGATTGTAGTTTGTATTTCTGTGGAATCAGTGGTGATATCCCCTTTATCTTTTATTATTGCATCTATTTGATTCTTCTCCCTTTTCGTTTTTATTAATCTGGCTTGCAGTCTATTTTGTTGATCTTTTCAAAAAATCAGCTCCTGGATTTATTGATTTTTTGAAGGATTTTTTTGTGTCTCTATCTCCTTCAGTTCTGCTCTGACCTAAGTTATTTCTTGTTTTCTGCTAGCTTTTGAGTTTTTTTGATCTTGTTCCTCTAGCTCTTTCTATTTTGAGGATAGAGTGTCTATTTTAGATCTTTCCTTGCTTCTCTGGTGAGCATTTATTGCTATAAATTTCCCTCTAGACACTGCTTTAAATGTGTCCCAGAGATTCTGATACATTGTGTCTTTGTTCTCATTGGTTTCAAAGAACATCTTTATTTCTGCCTTCATTTCATTGTTTATCTAGTCCTCTTCCTCTGCTATCCTCAACCCAGAAGGGTACCTGCCAGATGTTGGCCTGAGCTATCCTTTATGAGGTGTCTCTTGGGTATTCGGGGGTTGGGAGGTTGCTTGAGGAGACAGTCTGTCCCTTACAGGAACTCAAGTGCTGTGCTGGGAGCTCCATTGTTCCATGTAGAGCTGCTGTGCATGTATCTCTAAGTCTGCTGCTGCTGAACTCATAACTGCCTCTTTTCCCAGGTGCTCTGTTCTAGGAAGGTCGACTTTATGTATAAGTTCCTGTCGTGCTGCTGCCTTTTTTCACAGATGCCCTGCCCCACATGGAGTAGTCTAGTCACAGTCTGCCAGCAGAGGTGTTGCTGAGCTGCCTCAGGCTCTGCCCAGTTGCTGTGTGAACTGCCTCGGTAGTGGCAGGCTGCCTCAGTAGTGGTGAATGCCTTTCCCCCTACTGAGGTGGACCTTCCTGTGTCCAGCTGCACTTGCTGCCAAACTTTCAATCCAAGAGTGTTTCAGATTGCTTGTTTTGTGGGGGTGGTACCCACTGAGCCAAATGGCCTGGCTCCCTGTCTCAGCCCCCTCCCTTTCAGTTGAATGGGCAGCTCTGTCTCCCAGGCATTCCAGGCACCAGTCAAAATGGCCACCCAGACTTGTGTGAGTTTCTGTGCGCCAACCCAGCTGAAACTGCTGTGCTGAAAATTTGTGGGTACTTTTCAGCCCAGGAATCTCCTGGTCTGTGGGCAGTGAAAACTTGTTTGGAAATGTAGTGAGCACTCACCCTCTGCACTGTTCTCACTGGGAACTGCACTCCAGAGCTGTTCCTATTCGGCCATCTTGGATCCTCCCCACTACTTGCATTTTGAATCCTTCCCTTGCAGTCAGCTTCTGGAGGGAAACCAAAATTTTGTTTTACACTCACCATTTGATATTCCCATTACATGATGCTCCTGAAGAGTACATTTGCTGTGTTTTTTTCCCTTCTGATTCATGCTTTTGTTGGCTTGTTACTGTGTGTGTGTTGCTTTTGTTGTTGTTTAATTGTGAATTTATGTTTTGCATTATTTATTTATGAGACTCTTGCAAGATTTGGGTTTTTGAGTTCATCTGGGTTCTCTTAAAAGGGATTTATTTTCTTTCGTCAGTCTTGCCAGAGTGTTATGAACAAAATTATAATTATTTTAACTCAAATTTCCCAAACTATTTTTCATAGTGCTTTATTTGAATCCAGAAGTGATTAAGGGAGCCAGGTCTCCTAGGGCGCAATTGGTTGGGCCCGGTCTCCAGAGCTGCTATAGTTCCTTTAGAAAGTGTAGCAATCATAACATAGGCTGGCAGATAAGGTGGTGGCAGCTGTGGCTGGTACAGAGGCAGCAGCCAGGGGTCCCATGAGAAAGCAGCCATAGGCCTCCAGAGGTGAGAAAGACCAACCGAGTATGAGACTGTACATAAATTATGTCCAGTGCATTGTGTCAAAGGTACAAATTGGAAGAGGAGAAGTTTCTTTTATCCGAAGCCCAGGCTGACATAGACAACTCACCTTCCCCACCCCAGCCCTCTGGCCCCCAGCTCAACTTTTCATTGAGGCAACAGGCTTTCAAGTGCTTGTCTTTGTTAGGGGGTCTCAGTTCCAAGCCTCCGTGAATTACCATTGTCCTACGACATTTTCTCCTTTAGATGTTGGGCCATTATCACCCAATCCTGGCTCCAGTGCATCTGTAACATTAGCACAAGCCTAGAAATGTGTCTTTCGGCTCTCTTTTCAGTTTTTATTTCTGGCTATTTCTGTTGATTTCTCAAAAATTCCTCATTGTATTTATTCAAAAGGGCTTTTTGATAGCACTTTCAGCTCTTGTACTGTATTTTGGATTTCTATCACATTGTCAGGAAACAATAAGTATCTCTTCTTTTGAAAAGATATGTATTATTCTATAAATTTGTCTTAATTTTATAATTATAAAAAATATTGAAAAAATAAATAACTTTACAAATACGACATACATGCCACCCAAGAACTATGAGCTAAATTTACATAAATAAATATTAATTTAATCAGAAATGTTAACCTACACCCATGGTTCTTAACCTTGACTGCACATTAGAATTGACTATAGGACCTATTAAGAAACAATAATACCAGGCTTTCATCCACAGGAGGTCTTATTTTACTGGTCTGAGGTAAAGCTCAAACAGATATTTTCATGAGCTACTCAGGTACTTTAATAGGCATTTCTAACTAAGAACCAGAAATAGTCTACACCCATTTAGAGAGACTTCCCTGTAAGGAAAGAGGAGTGATTAGACTTAGAAAGGACAGGTTTAAGTAAAACACAGACATCAACTCAGCATCAGCATGAGTGCCCTGAATGTGAGATCCAGTACTCTCTACAGCTAGTGACTCTGATCTTCTAACTAAGACCTCCAGTCTAGGCTTTGAAACCAACCCAGTTCTGCTCTAACTCAACCTAGAGTCTGTATCGCAGTTCAAGAAATCAGGTTCTTTTCTTGCTCCTATAACTTAGCCTCTTCCTGATCTTCTATTTAATAAAATGAGTTTCTTTTACCTTCCCTTCAAAACAGTTTTCTGCTTCAATAACCTGTGTTATAATAACTATTCCAGCATCCTCTAGGATTGGAGCTCTATTTGTATGCTTGTTGTATGCTTTATGGATTCCTAAATTGCAGTCATTAAGACCTCTCAGAACTGAAGTATGACAAACTTGGGTTTAACTCCCTGTTCTATCACATACTAGTTCTGTGACCTTAGGTAACTAACCTGACTTCTGTATATCTTTATCCATAAAATGGCTATGGTAATACTGCCAGTATTATAGAGCTGATGTGATTTTTAAAAATGTGATGATGAATGTAAGTTTTTTATTATAATACCTGGCAGATGGTAAACTCAAAATATCATTGTTGATGTATCATTATTATTATTATTATTTTGTATCCCTTCCAAACACTCAGTTTCCCATGCTGCCTCATCTCATTCTTAGTGCTTGAATCATGTATGACACCCTGACACCGTCCTCCCTCTACTCCTACCTCTCTGGCATCACCAGGTACCCCTTGACTTAGACCACTCATTCATGTATCCACTCAGTGTTTATCGAGCGCCTAATGTGTGCTAAGACCTTTGCCAAAGATAGAAATACAATGAGGAACAAAAATTGTCATAGCCTGTAATATCGCTTTGCACATATTACCTTATGTCCTGCAGGGAGAGACAGAAATGTATGAATTTTTAAAATGTCTCCCTAGCTACTACTGACTGATGCCTGCTCACCTCATCCCCACCCCCCACACACATGCGCACACGCGCGCACACACACATGCACACACACACGTGCACACACACGTACACCAATTATCAGTCTAGCTGAACGTTTTCTCCCATGATAAGATGCTGGTCTTACCATGCGAACAGGTCTTTCTTTATCATCCACACTAAGTCCTTTTAAGATCTTCTAAAATTCTAGGCCCATAATTGACATAATATAAAACATATTAAAATTTGCCCACATCATACAATAAATACATAGTATAGTAACTCTATATAAGTTGGGCTAAGCTTCAGTGAAGCCAAAATTATTTTTCAAATCTCAAACCTCATCGTAGCTCTTGAAATCTTGTACACCCTTGACACTTTGCCTATATGCCATTACCTTTGCCCCACTCACCTCATCACCGTTTCAATTCTCCTTCTGCTCTGACTTCGTTTTCTGGAAAGGGGAAAAAAGAAATGGGTAGATAAGTTGCTCATAGGAAAATCAGAAAGATTCAAATTCTGTCTTCTTTGCCATTTTGTCCAAGTCTCAGATGGCAACTGATATCAAATGTATGAATAAAAATATGCACATATATTTAATAAGAGGTAAACCTACATTCCCTTGTCAGTCTAATCTAGTGGGAACAATTTTCAGCTTTTATATAGTGCTTGACATTGAAAAAGTATCTTCATTTTCTTAACATTATAAACAAAATATAATTATAATCCCATATGCAGGAAAAATTGAAAATCAGAGAAGAATATAGCTTGCCCAGGATAACACAGACAGTAAAAGGAGAGCTATGATCCGACCTGGATGCAGACGTGATGTCTGGAAATCCTGATTCCTTATTCTGTGACCAACTTCCTGAATAATGCACAGTGATCCCAGATAGATCGGGGCATCTCCCTCGGAGGGAGCGTATGCATATGTGTTCTCAAAGTACCGCTTCAGTCCTCTCAGAGCTTTTAGACTGTATCCCTAAAATGCAAGTGTCTGCTGATTCTAAGCCCTGTCTAAAGTGAAGCTGCACACACATGTGCCTATTCAGTGCCAGGATGCTGTTTAACTGCCGCTCCCCTGTCTTTAGCAACAATCTAAGAACAAGGACTTCTAATCCCATATCAAATTTGCACTGCATCAAGGTCAGTATCTCCTTTTTACCAAAGTAGTAAATGCGTTCTTCACAGTTTTAAACCAAATAATAACCATTCCATACAGACCGGGTCTGACTTCAACATTATTGCTTTTTTTTTTTTTAAGGTCCATAACTGTCTTAAATTACCGTTCCTTCCAGCATCAGCAATGCTGTAAAATTTTCAGGGACAAGCCTTTACTGCCTACCACCTCTTCCTGCTTTATTGTCAGTGGCAATTTTAATTCATTCCATTTCTGTGTCACTGTCACTCCAGCTGCTATCTTCAGCTCTGTGTGGTGTCCCGAAGTTCAGAGTTAATGTAGAAACTTTTGCTTTAATAGAAAAATCATGTTATTTGACTTTTTCTCTAACATTAATAGAGAGTCAGCCAAGGCCAGCTCCAAAATTCAGCAAAATAAAATTCTTTCCAAATGCTAAGGGACGCTTCACTGTCTTTGAAAGAGTGCTAGTGAGGCAAGAATTACCATGTACCTGAAACAAATAAGAAAACAAGATTTGAGGAAATAAGTGGACTGGTTTTTGTGAGGTCTGGCTTTAGTTTCCTGCTTTATCACTGATTGGATGGACGTATGATTTCAGAAGAACATCTTAATCTCTCTAAGGTTCTTTCTCTCTCCTTCTCGACCCCTTTGTAAAAATTGAGATACAGCTATTGCCATTTATTTTCCACTCAGAGATGCTTTAAGTTTCAACCCAGTGAGGAGGAGAAAAAAAAGACATGGTACAAATTGTTACTGCTGACAATGGATCTGATCTTGTATTGAGCTAAGATGAACAAAATGCTCTCTGGGGAAGAGAAAGGTTCACCTATGTGAGGTAAATGAATTCTTCCACAGCTCTAGGGAACGGTGAGATTGCTGTGTGGTATACTGATGCCCCAAAGAGTTTATTGTCTTTATCCTGTTTGTGGATAACTTTCCCTGACTTGATATAGAACCCAGTCAATAATAATGTCTTTTTTGGATTTACACAGAAAAGCTGGATAATATGTTTAGTACTTTTTTTATTTTTGTATCAATAAGTACCTTGTAGCAGAGGCATAGAAAGAGGGGAAGCTATTTATCAGAGCCAACATCTGCCCCTTCCCTGTTCCCTGCCACTGTCTAGGTTTGTGGGAGTATGGTCAGCTGAGTTGGCACACAAAATTGAAAATAAGGAGTAAAGAGGAGGGAAACAGAATAAATGTTGATAGTAGCAGTTTCCCATCCTCAGATTTTTTTTCTTATTTTCTGTCTCTACATGACAAAGGCATTAGAAGGAAGGAAATTTACCTTCCCTAAGGAAGGTAGGGGATTTATGAAATTATAATGATTTCTGGGCAACTGATAGAGTTTCTGGTAAAAAAAAAAAATGAAAGAGATGAGTCATATGACTTATGGTCTTTACCTTCTGTGATACTCGAGTCACCGAAGTAGAACTGAATGAATCAATTCATATTAGAAATGGGTCCTTTCCTGGAAAATCCAGCTGTATAACTCCTTTACCTCTGACCTGTATCTGAAATTGAAAATTTATCACTTCTGGCTTCTACGTCTCTTTTCTTGCTAGAAAATATGTTAATAATTACATCATGGTAACAATAGGCCAGAAACTTTGCCAAGCATTTGGCAAATTGTAAATCAGTAATTGGTAGAATGGCTAATACTGAAGTTTCCCAGCGTCTCTAGGACTGTCTGCTCTTTAACTCCATAAGCAAGTAGCTTTTCCTTTTCAGACTTCACAATTTCCACAGTAAAACTGAAATTCTAAGAAAAGCAAAGTAACATTTTTTTCTTTAATCTTATAGATATTATATTTTTGTTTGTTTTCTCAAGAAAAATTTAACACCTATTTGACATATGTTGAAATGTAGATTTCCGACGTCCTAGCCCACTCATCTCAGAAGTGTGCCATTCTCAGATGATATGGAAATTTCATACTACTAGAAGTCTTCACTTTAAAGAGATTCAAATGTTCTTTATTATTTTATGGTTTTAACTTGAAAATAAAATGCAATAGAAAAAAACAGCAGCTACTGAACATTGCAAATAATTATTTTTCTATCAGGGATTGTTTTTGCACTAAAAACAAACAAGTATAAAGAGAGATTTGGGATTGGTCCCCTCAGGCTATTTTTAGCTACAGGTAACATAAAACTCCAACTAAATTCATTTAAATCACTGAAAATTAATTCTATCCCATAACAAAATCTTGACAGTAGGAAATTCTGGACTTAATTCAGCAACTTAACAATGTCAGCTTTCTCTATGATTTTTTCTCTTGGCTTTCACTCATGGTTACAAGATGGCTCCAGTGGCTCCAATGATCACATCCATACACAACATGTAAAGATAAAAAGTACAAGCTTTTATTAGGTGTCTCTTTTTAAGGGTAAAGAAAACTTTCTGAGGTACTCCCAAGAACCCTCTTTCTTTTATTTCACTGACCGCAGTGCAGCATATGACCATCTTTTGCTGACATGGGAATAAAATGATTATGATTGGTCTTAACATTTATTCCTCTAGTTTTGAGAAGTGATCCAGGAAGCACTTAAGAACCCAATACTTAAATAAAATCAAGATTTTATTAAGAGGCCAGGCATGGTGGCTCACGTCTGTAATCACAGCACTTTGCAAGGTCGAGGCATGTAGATCACTTAAGGCCAGGAGTTCGAGACCAGCCTGGCCAACATGGTGAAACCCTGTCTCTACTAAAAATACAAAAATTAGCCTGGTGTGGTGGTGGGCTCCTGTAATCCCAGCTACTTGAGAGGCTGACACAGAAGAATTGCTTGAACCCAGGAGACGGAAGTTGCAATGAGCTGAGATCACTCCACTGCACTCCAGCCTGGGCAACAGAGCACGAGTCCATCTTGGGAAAAAAAAAAGTATCAACAATGAGGATGGGAGCTATTTACCAAAAAAGGAAAAGCAACAAAGGATGGGGTAATACTCTGGAGCTAGTAATCATGGGAATTGTCACCACATCTAAGGCATGAAGAGGCAGGAAAAGAAGAAAAAAGATCATGAAGCATGGGCCATCTGGCAGAAGGTGTAGCCTGACATAGAGTGAAGCAGCCAGCATGTGACTCCACAGGGAGCCGCCAGGAGAAGAATTCCTCCACCTAACTCTTCTCCCCTCTCTCCTCCCCTCTGTACACAGAGCCTAACCAGAAGCCAGAGGACATGGGAACTCAATGATACGTCCTGTGTGTCCATTTCCTGGACACAGAGCAGGACTGTAGAGCTTGAGGAAGCTGGAGGACGGTTCAGGAGAGACAGCAGCTCTCCATCACAGTTGCCATTAATAGAGTACTAATCTTGTGCCAAGAAGTATAGTAAGTGATCTATATGCATAAAACAGGGATTTCACCTGACAACATCAATTGGGTAAATAGACTATTCACCACACCCCCAGGAAAGAAATAATAACATTGTTTTTGAGGATGCTTTGAGGGGAAATTGTGGGGGAAATGCCAAGGCTGAGTGGGGAAAGTATGTAAGCAGAGAGGCCAAATATTCTGAACCTGAAAGACAGGGAGATACCCCAAACCTGGGAAAGGGTAGGAATTTTGACTGGTTTTGCAAATAGTGAAGATTCATTCCTAATTCAGTTTCTGCTCTCTCAGAAGATTCAAGGCTGGAGTGAATGGCCGTGTGCTGTACTAGAGGCACCAAACACTGAAGTTCCCTGTCTTGGCAAAGGCCCCTACATGCAAGCTTCGCACAGAACTAGCAGAGCCTCTTCTATTAGAGTTGAACTATAAGCATCTAATAGCAACCACAATGGGTTGAGGAGTTAAGGATTTTTTTCCTTCAAGATACAATGTAAGACTTTTAGATTCTTTGGAAACAATTATCTGTGGCTAGAGGCAAAGAACAAATATGAATGATAATAACTGTCGCAATATCCTGGTGCATGGCTGCTCAGAGTGAGATTTCGTTTTTATTTAGAAGAATCATATGACATTTCTTACACCCAAGTGTGATAGCATAAAATCAATATCCTCAATACTTGTATCATCTGCTTTATTATATCAAATTTGTGAAATAAGAATTACTATCTCTCTTTTACTGATAGTGAAAGAAAGATTTAACGAGTCCAAATAACTTGTCTCTGAGCATTCCACTGAAAACTAGCTAACTGGGACTTGCACTTACCACAATGTGCTCCGGAGCCTCTGCTCTCAATCACTATTCTATTGTTACACAAAATTGACTGGTATGGAAATGCGGCCATCTTCTCCAGGCATCATGGAGCATTCTGTACACCATACCAGGTAATTTCATTGGATAATATTTGCTGCTACTATGCTTTAAACTAAATAGCAACACATCGAATCCTTGTAAACCCTATCCCACTTGATCCTTACATTTGATTCCTGCCAAGTAGCCAAAATGTTACAACCACAGCCACCATTCATCACCATTTTACAGTTGATGAAACCAAACTTTTAAAAAATGGAAAGGAAAGGAAAGGAAGGAAAGGGAAAAAGGGAAGGGAGGGAAGGGAGAGGAGCGAGGGGAGGGGAGGGGAGGGGAGGGGAGGGGAGGGGAGGAAGGGAAGGAGGAAGGAAGGAAGGTGAAAGAACCAAAAGGACAGGCTACCTAACTTGAGCAACCAGGAAAAGAACCAAAATCTTTTGACTCCTAGTTCTGTACTCTAACCCCTCTCTGCTTTTTAAACACCACAGATTTTAAAAAACAAAAAACAAAACATTGGTTTCTTCCTCCTGCAGCACAGACGGTGATTCAGTGTTTGTGCAATGAGACCGAAAAGGCAAAGAGCTCTGTATATCTCAGTGCGAGAATGCCAACAGACTGCTAATGGAAGCTAGAGAATGGGTAAATGTCAGATAAGGATCAGTGACTCTTTGAGGATCACTTACCTTTTCAATACAGATCAAAATCCTTAGTACAAACTACTAATATGCCACATGTGTCAGATTACCCCTCCATTCCATCAACAATATCAATGGGTGTCCTGTCTTCCGGTCCAAGGAGCACTACAACCCCAACCTTAAATACTGTATCTATGATATAAGACTTTTCTTCTGATCTGCTTTATTAAAGCATGGCAAACATCTTTCTCTCTTCTTCTCTATTCCTTCTCTTCCTGGATTAATTATCTCAATTGATGCCATAGTAAGTCTCACAGTTTTCCAAGAGTAAAATTTGGTTAATCACGCTTGAAACTTATTTTCCATAATGGCTCCAAGCCAATCAGCCAGTATAGGTCCATGCTAACTTTGAAATGCCCCTTAAATCAGACTCGTCTTATTATTTCCCCACCACTGTTATTGCTATCCCCTTAGTCCATGTTTCTATTTTTCTCCTGCCTGACCCTGGGAATAGACCCCTCTTCGATTTCTCTACCAGTAGTCTCTCCCACTCCAATTGATTATATACACTCTTACCAGAGTTAAGTTTATAAAAGAAAATTTGTATCACATCTGTCTCTTGCTTAAAAATGTATTCAGTGACATTCCCCTATGTGTTAAAACTCAGTTCCTTGTCAGGGCTCACAAGGCCTAGATGACCTGATTCCAACTTCCCTTACAGGCCCCCATCTCTTCTCATTCTCTCTCCTCTTCTACTCTAACACTACTAAATTCCTTTTAAGAACCTGATTGTATAAGTCTGTCTTTGCATATAAATGTCACTTTTTTTTTTTGCTTTCACTTTCTTCTCTGCCTTAAATTCTTCAACTTACCCTTTGAAATGAGCTTAAATATTATCTCCTCCATGAATCCTTTCCTAACCACGTAGGCATGGTTTAATCAGTCCTGTGTCAGGATTTTAATATCACTTTGGCATCGGACTGAGTATAGCAGCTGGAGCTATACTCACTGGTGGGATCCAGCTATATCCAGGCAAGCCTGGCAGCCTGGAGAGGAAAGATATGTAGAAGCTACTTGCACTAGGAACCAGGGGCCTTGAAAGTATCAGGCCCAGACACTGACCAGATCCAGTTTTGTGAGAAGTAATTTTTTATGCACAATAATGAGTCTGTTTCTCAAATATCTCCCCGGGTCCACAATGGCCCTAAACTCTTATATGAATCCTTAGGAATGAGGACTCCAAAATATATATATACTAAAAAACCATCTCACTGAGAGCTCTGTGGGCCACTAAAAACAGGAGCACAGATTGTTTGGGCACAGCCATGAAAAGCAAAAGGCACTTTCCTTAGGTTTATATAGAAGTAGTTCCATTACTGTATGGATTCACTGAACTAGCTGTAGAAAGTTTGCTGCAGCTTTAGAAATGATCTTGCTAGAAGTGTTCATTGCCTGCCCTTCTGTGGGGGAAGTAAGGAGGAAAGAAGGGTTTGGCTGCAGAAACTCATCCCTATGGCTGTGGGACAAGAAGAGGTTTTAGCAGCAGGTATCCCAAAAATAAACTAAAGCAAGATTTTCTAAAAATGTGGGGATTGCCACATTTTCGTTCAAAAAGCCATATTAATGAACCCAAATGAAATATACCATAGAGACCTTCATCCATGCATTTACCACTTGTTTATGAGGGTCTACTCTGTGAACACATCCCACGAGGTGCCAAGGACATGGCAGAGAATAAGACAGACACAGGAAGGTGAAAGTAGATCATAAACCAGCCCACAAATAAAAGCCAAAGGGCATTTTGGGTATCCATGAGTTTAATTAAAAAATTAAACACATCGATGCGATTGAGAGCTGGAGTCGGTGTAGGTCTCACTGAGAAGATGCCACCAGAGCTGAGACTTGAAAAGCAAAAAGGAATTAGCCTTGTGAAGATCCTGAGAGAAGAACATTCCAGGTAGAATGAACAGTAAGGGCACAAGCCTGAAGATCATAATAAGCTTGGCATTTCAAAGACCCAAGAGAAGGTCATAGGAGAAACTGCTATGTGTGAGCAAGAGAGTGGTAGAAAGTGATTCATGAAGATGAGTAAGCACTGAGTCATGGAGAGACTGTTAAACCACGTCAGGTGTTTGGACTTTATTCTGTGTGCAGTAGGAAACTGCTGGAGGGTTTTAGCTAAGAATTGTCATGATCTGAATTTTGTTTCTGTAGCTTCACCATGGTTGCTCTGCAGAGCCTGGAATGTGGAGGGAAGTGGCAGCAGAAGGCGGAGGGGAGAGATAGTCTAGAGACCACCACAGTATTGCAGGAAAATGACAATGGGTGCTGAGATGAAGATAGTAGCAGTGGAAACAGAAAAATACTTAGCCGACTTGGAACATACTTTGCAGATACAGTAGACAGGATTTGCTGACATGTTGGATGTTGGGGTGGAGAAAAGAACAGAATTAAAAACACTACATGGGGCCAGGCGTGGTGGGTCATGCCTGTAATCCCAGCACTTTGGGAGGCCAAGGTGGGCATATCACTTGAGATCAAAAGTTTGAGACCAGCCTGGCCAACATAGTGAAACCCCCGTCTCTACTAAAAATATAAAACTTAGCCAGGCATGGTGGCTGGCACCTGTAATCCCCGCTACTCGGGAGGTTGAGGCAGAAGAATTGCTTGAACCCAGGAGGCAGAGGTTACAGTGAGCTGAGATTGCGCCACTGCACCCCAGCCTGGGTAACAGACTTCATCCCAAAAGAAAACAAAAATAAATAACAAAACACTGCATCATTTCTAGCTGAAGCAGCTCTTAGAGAAATGGCTAATTATTGAGAAAGGGAGAGAACTGGGAATAGGTTTGGAGAGAGGGCTATTTATTTTGTGACCTTTTAGAAATTTAGAGGAGATGTCAGGTAGGCAATTGGATTAAAAAAAAGTCTGGAGGTCAGGAGAGAGGTCATGGCTATAGAGTTAAATTCAGAAGCCATCAGAATATCAGTAATGGAAACAGTCTCAGAAATAAGTGAGGGAGATCTGGGGAAGCAAATTGAGGTTTCACAACCTCATATAGTGTTATTTGTGAGATAGAATTAATGATTTTTAGAGAGACTTAAGGGGATGCTTATCAAGAATGGCATGAAATGTATGAGGCATCAAGCTTAAAGAACAGAGGTCTAAAGCCAGAAAAAAAAAAAAAACTTGTCAAATCTGCATTTATCTTTTTTCTTTCTGTAACTTCCCTAACTATGATTTTATGACTACTGAATATCCTCTATGCCTTTCCTTGAAAATGCTGCTGTCACCTGCCTTCCCTTTCACCTTCAAACTTCTGTGGCATCTCCTTTTGTGATTACAGTAATATCAGGATAGAGTCAAAAAAAACAGAATTTATTTATTTAATGAGTAATATTTGTGTGATTTGAGAAAGATATACGTAAAATGGTGACGTGTCATATTAGGTTGCTGCAAAACTAATTGCAGTTTTTGCCATTACTTTTAATGTGGAATTGGACAATAAGCAATTAAAAGTAATGGGAAAAGCCGTAATTACTTTTATGCCAACCAAGTAGTTTCTAGAACCAAAAAAAATTAAGGCAAAATTTTGGTAATCAAAAATTATCCTTGAAAACCTCCCAAATTGTGCATCTAAAGCAGAATGCTTTGTATGTCAACCTATACATGTACAAATTTCTCAGTAAGTCCAAAGAAGACTGGTTTTGCTTCAGCATTAATACAAACTGCTTTTGTGGTCGAGTACCAGATAAAAGCTGTGAGTTGTACCAAAGAATAGTAGCAGGTAGAAGTGAATTCATGAATCTTCTAAGGAGGTATGAAATGAGTTCACATTATAACTAATACTAGTCTGAGCTTCTCTGTGGCCAGTTAAGTAGATTCCAAAGGGAGGTTTTCCAGTGGTAATGAAGGGGAGCTTTGTGCACTAGGTATCAAGGGTCCTAAGAACACAGAAATGAGACTGCTGAGAACATATGTCCCTGATTCAGGAGCAAAGAATGCATTTGCTTATTATGGAATATGAGTGGGGTAATGTGTAAGAATTTGTAAGTCACAACACAGGATTAATGTCAACTTTACTTATAATTTTCTAAAACAAATTCTATGTGTTTTGAGTTCCTATTCCAAAAAGCTGGCAAGAAATTCAATCTTTGTTATCACTGAGTCTGCTACACATACTCTGAGATCAGCTGCACAGACTCTGAGATCCACAGAGCCAAGCCCAACGCCTGGGAAGGGTTCTGGTTTCCTGTTCATGAAGTTCATTGCCTGTATGCTCATTGTTCAAGCCAGTGGGGGCTCTTTGAGAATGGGGATGTCTTTGTCAAGATCAAGTATCCAGAATTTCTACTTGCACTGCAGTTCTCATCAGAGACTCCACAGCCACTCCAAGTAGATACAATGTGCAATTCTTGTAAAAAGTGTAAAGCCCCGGCCTGGCTGCCCTGTTGTCCCCACCCCTCTCCATAATGGCGTTTCAACCTCTAAGCTTTCACCTTAATTTCACCTGCATTCTGGCTCCTTCCAGGGAAGATCCAGTACATTGGTAGAGCTTTTAAAAACAAAGCTAGTTTGTCTTTTTGTCCCGCAGTACAAAAGACCCTCAGACAGGGAATCACCACTACTTGGTATATAGGAAGGGAAAAAAAAAAAAACAGAAGAAAGAATGTAATAGTACAAATTAACATTGTTATAGATTATCCTGCTACCATTTCTATGGTAGAGAGAAATGGCTTCACTGGATGGGGATTGCAAAGTATTCTGCAAATATGGAAAATAGATATAATCCATTAAAACCATAAACATGTACAGATCCAATGACTTGCTGCAAATGTAGTTCTTTGAGTCAGTCTTGAGTTGTCACATTGCTTATTCCTACCTCTAAAGGACACTGAATTCAAAAAGTCTCCTTAGACAAGTTAGAGGACATTGTTCTCACTACGTTATCTCAGAATACAAGAGGCTACAGCTACTAAAACTCAGTACTGGTGCTGGAAAGAAGTTAACCACATTTTCATGGTGAATTTGGTGGAAAATTGGATACATTTCATTCTGTTTACAGTTTGCATAGGAGGGACAGATTTGTCAATAGCACATTTAGTGTGTTGCAGTATAGTTTATTTGTCTGCAAATCTGTCCATTCCACTAGACTATCACTGCCTTGAGAAGTGGAATCCTGGCACACTAATTTCCATAATTCCAGAAAGTCTTAGGGTCCAGCATACAAAGGGTAATGGAAGCCCACTACCATGATTGGGAAAAGGCTTTTTCCACTTAGTTTTCTGTTTGTCATGACACTCCTGCAATTAAGGCGGTCGTTTATTGCTTATACTCTACAATCCATTGACTTACTAGTATGGGGCCAATTTTGGGGAGCTCTTCATGATAAAGTCAGCCATGTCTCAGCCCCTTGGCTGTGCTCCTGCAGAGCTATTCCAGAAGCTACTGAGGATGCTTTTTTATCTCAGACCTTCTGTTGCTCTCTGGTTTACTCTGGTTAAAGAATTCTCCTATAATCCCATTAGGATCAGCTTTTCTCCGTCTGTTCCTTATCACGAATCATTATTAGATGAAAGACAAAAAATCCTATCACTTTAGTTAACTGGGTCACTAAGAACCATATGATTCCTGTGTTCCTGTTCTGAAAGCATAATTAAAGCCCTGACTAATTAGTATTAAAGTAACCTTAATTAACTAACCTAACTTACCACTAATCAAGGGAATGGGTCTTCTGAGAGATCGTGGATCATTTTCTAGTCAGTACACAATATAAGTTAATATACATACATACCCCTACGGATGCACTCATTAAAAAAAAAATTAAAACTCTTCATTGTTGGGAGTGTAAGTTGGAGGTTACTTGCTTACTTGCTTATTTATTTATACTCCACCTCTTCCCACAAAGGATTGGGCTCAGCGGACATTATCTTGCATTTGTACTGCAGAACTCTTGCCGTGATTATGAAACAAGAAGGTATTTAGCATGCTCTTTACTTGCTCTGGGTTATTAGTAAGCCCATGATAATTATGTTACCAAAGTAACGTAGAGGCTGCTGTATCTGATTTCCACATTACAGATAGTCCCTAGTCATCTTTGTGACTTAGCATGCATCACTTTACCTCCCTGGAACGCAGCTTCCTCATCTATATAATGAGGCCAGTTCAGTCATGCACCCCATAATGACATTTTGGTCAACAACAGACCACTTATATGGTGGTAATCCCTTAAGATTATAATGGAGGTGAAAAATTCCTATCGTCAAGGCGAGGCTGGTGTAAACAAATGTACAGTGCTGCCAGACAAAAATATAGGTTAGTGCATAATACTCGATAACAATGATAAGCAACTGTGTAACTGGTTTATGTGTTTACTGTACTATACTTTTTATCATTATTTTAGAGTGTACTCCTGCTACTTATTTTTTAAAAAGATAACTGTAAAAGAGCCTCAGGCAGGTCCTTCAGGAGGTGTTCCAGAAGAAGGCATTTTTTATAAGGGATGACAGCTCCATATATGTTATTGCCCTTGAAGATCTTCCAGTGGAATAAGATATGGAGGTGAAAGACAGTGATGGTCATGATCCTGACCATGTGTACTCCTAGGTTGACGTGTATTTGTGTCTTAGTTTTTAACAAAAAAAATTTAAAAAATAAAAAGATAGCTTATAAAATAAGGATATAAAGAAACTTTTCTTTTTTTGTGAGACAGAGTCTGGCTTTCTCACCCAGGTTGGAGTGCAGTGGTGCAATCTTGGCTCACTGTAACCTCCACTTCTGGATTCAAGCAAGTCTCACAGCTCAGCCTCTGGAGTAGTTGGGATTACAGATGCACGCCACCACACCAGGCTAATTTTTGTATTTTTAGTAGAGACAGGGTTTCACTATGTTTGCCAGGCTGGTCTCAAACTCCTGGCCTCCTGTGATCCGCCCAACTCAGCCTCCCAAAGTGCTGGATTACTGGCCAGAAAATGTTTTTCTACAGCTGTACAATGCATTTGTGTTTTAAGCTAAGTGTTATTACAAGAGTCAAAATGTTTTTTAAAAAAATTAAAAGTTGATAAAGTTTAAAAGTCACAGTAAGCAAAGGTTCATGTGTTATTAAAAAAGAATTTTGTTATGAATTTAGTGTAGCTTAAATATGCAGTGTTTATAAAGTCCACAGTAGTGTTTAGTAATGCCCTAGCCTTTCACATTCACTCACCACTCACTCACTGATTCATCCAGAGCAACTTCCAATCCCACAAATTCCATTCATGGTAAGTGCCCTATACAGATTTATCATGTTTTGTTTGTCATATTGCCTTTGTTTTTTTTTCAGACAGAGTCTAGCTCTATTGCCCAGGCTGGCGTGCAGTGACACAATTCTAACTCACTATAGCTTTGCATTCCTGGGCTCAAGTGATCCTCCTGTATCAGCCTCCCAGGTAGCTAAGACCACAGGCACCTGCCACCATGTCCAGCTAAGTTTTCTTTTTTAAGTATGTTTTGTAGAGGTACAGTTCCACTGTGTTGTCCAGCCTGGTCTCAAACTCCTGGCCTCAAGCTATGTTCCCACCTTGGCCTCCCAAAGTGCTGGGCATGGCAGATATGGACCACCATGCCCAGCCAATATACCATCTTTTAACTGGGCCTTTTCTATGTTTAGATGTGTTTAGACTCACAAATACTTACCATTGTGTTACAATTGCCTGCAATATTCAGTACAGTGACACGCTATAGAGGCTTGTAGCTTAGCAGAAATAGGTTATACACCATATAGCCTCAGTATGAAGCAGTCTATACAATCTAGGTTTGTGTCAGTACACTCTATGATGTTCATGATGTAATTGTCTAACAATGCGTTTGTCAGATAATTTCTTGTTAAGTAATGCATGATTGTATATTAAGGCCCCTCCCAACTTTTAACATGCTCTGTTACTCCCTGAGAGTAAAGTTTCTCTTGATCTCTAAGTCCTATATCTTGCAAACCTAACAGATGTGATGTCTGTTCTCTAATTAGAGTCATTTTTGTGACTGCTCATAGCTATCAGCCCTTTTGAGAGTTTATACCATAGAGTCTCCAAGACTGTCTAATGAGAAAGCAGAATAACAAAATTCCTTTTGCAACTAATTTCAGAAACATGAGAGAGGATCCACCAAAGTACCTATCTTACTCAGCTCTGATATTGTCACAATAGTAAGCTAATCAAACATAAGCAGGGCAGGAGAGGCCTCCCTCCCCCCACCCCCCTGCCCCATACCAGGAATGTCAGTCAACGATCAGGTGATGGTCAGGCAGTTGTTAAACTGGCTCTCTAAAATAAAAATTAGTCTCAGCCAGTGCCAGGGAAAAGCAGTTCCCCAATAGACAGAAAAACCTGAGACCAGGCATGGTGGCTTATCCCTATAATCCCAGCACTTTGGGAGGCTGAGTCAGGTGGGTCCCCTGAGGTCAGGAGTTCGACACCAGCCTGTCCAACATGGTGAATCCCTATCTCTACTAAAAATACAAAAATTAGCTGGGTGTGGTGGTGCATACCTGTAGTCCCAGCTACTTGGGAGGCTGGGGCATGATAATCACTTGAACCTGTGAAGTGGAGGTTGCAGTAAGCAGAGATTGTGCCATTGCACTCCAGCTTGTGAAACAAGAGTGAAACTCCATCTCACACACACAACAAAGAAAAACCTGAAACTGTTGATCAGCTTTCCAATAAGATCTCAGGAGTTGGGTGAATGGCTCAAGCATGTGCACTAAGGCAAAATGGTAGAGTTTAACTGATATATGACCTTATAGGAACACTTGATAGGTAAGAGGGAAAAAAAAAGGCCTCATGAGAACATGCGTGTAACTCCAGTAAACGCCTGCACATATGGCCTCTCCCCAGCACTAGCAGGCCACTGTGCATGAGGACAGCCAAGGGAAGAATCAGGGGAGAAGTAACACAAGACCCAGGAAGCATGCCAAACCCTAAGGCAAAGTCAGTCTGTGCACTTGATCTTTCAAGTTGCCCGCTTGGCCCTCCTCCAAGTGCACTTTACTTCCTTTCATTTGTGAACCCCTGAGTATCTGAGACAGGTCTCGGTTAATTTAGAAAGTTTATTTTGCCAAAGTTGAGAATGTGCGCCCGTTACACAGCCTTGGGAGGTCCTGACAACATGTGCCTAAGGTGGTCAGAGCACAGTTTGTAGTTTTATACATTTTAGGGAGACATGAGATATCATCCATCATATGTAAGATGAATATTGGTTCTGTCCGGAAAAACAGGACAACTTGAGGCAAAGACAGGACTACTTGAAGCAGGGAGGGGGGCCTCCAGGTGAGGGGCTGTGTCAAGGAAAACTGAGTCCACGAGGGGCGTGGTTTCAAAGGCAGGAATTTTCCAGAGCCATGCCTCCATCCACATCCCCATCTGGAACACAGAGTTCTTTGTACAACTTTCCCGTGTGCAGGCCAGGTAGAAATTCCAGGTGAGCCTCTTTGTTCAAAAAGCCTGCAAAAAGCTCTGGGAGGAAGGGCCTCTGTTGCTGACCTAGCAGCCAATCCGGTATCAAAGTCAAAGATCAATCACTCCAGTGGAGGTTTGAAAGAACTCCTCTCATTGGACAAGAACATGAATGGGGCGGGAATAACGGTTAAAAACCCACTGCTCCTTACCTGTACGGATTCCTCTCTTGGATCATCTCCCATGGCAGCATGGGAGCTCTCTCTCCTTCACTCTCTCTCTCTCTCTCTCTCTGCCTAATAAATCTCTCTTTGCAAAACTCACTGGGTCCACGATATATATTCAAACGGTAAGCTCACCGCACCTCCAGGGCCCTTTTTCCTCATTCCTGGGGCAAGAGAGGCCAAGGACCTGGGCACATCAGGGAAAACATTGGATCAGACAACTGGAAGTGTTTTGGGGATGGCCCCGAAGCTCTGCTCCCGTTCCCCGGTTACATCTTTGGCAAGCTCGGGGAGGGAGCTGAACCCCGGCGCTGCACCCTGGTTATACAGGTAGACAAGAGAAAATTGTTGCATTCTTTTGAGTTTCTGATTAGCCTCTCCAAAGGAGGCAATCAGATATGCATTTATCTCAGTGAGTAGAGGGGTGACTTTGAAGAGAATGGGAGACAGGTTTGCCCTAAGCAGTTCCCAGATTGACTTTTCCCTTTAGCTTGGTGATTTGGGGGGCCCCAAGATTTATTTTCCTTTTACACATTCCTGCTCTGAAGCTTTTTAATAAACTTTCACTCCTGCTCTAAAACTTGCCTCCATCTGTCACTGTGTCTTATGGCCCTCGGTCGAATTCTTTCTTCTAAGGAGGCAAGAACTGAGGTTGCTGCAGACCTGTGCAGATCCACTGCCACTGACAGTATCTGAAGTTCCACACTTCAGTTCTACAGTGGAAGATATTGTGCTTTTATCTATCATTTGCCATTGATGTGAGTGACTTTTCAAGACCATTTCCTTGGTAGAGATTTGGAGTTAGAGAGAACCAAAGAAAACATTATGATACTGATGTGGACATACCACTGAAAGAGACCAAAGTAAAAACAAGGTGAACCAGCTTGATCAGCCCCTTGGTATTTCTTACATTTCTCAGGGCCGGATGGGCTGTAGAGCACCCCCTACCCCCAACTCCCTTGCATTTTCCATGATAAAGAATCTGTATCTGTTGTAACTCAGGAACTTGTATTGAAAGAAGTAGCATTATTCAGCACTGGAACTAATGTTTGAAGGAAGCTACAAAATTTCCTGTTCTAAATAGGCTTAAGAATAAGTTAGCTTTGTTTTAGTCTGAGATTGTTTGAAAGAATCTGCAAAAAGCCTGGGGGTGGGGATGCCTGTGGGCAGTTCTTCCAGCACAATGTTCCTCTGTTTCCTGATTGCAGGGAGTATTTGAGTCATCATCTAACAGCCATAAATAATACTTGAGAAACATATCCTGGCTTTGAAAATAGATTCCACAAATTCTTCAAAGTTGCAGTTTTGCATTTTTACATTTTATACTTTATTCTTTGTCATTTATGAATAGTAAACAAGTGTATAAATAAAAAAGGGAGTGAGTAAATAAATGAACAGGTAAACTAGAGCATTTTCTTTATTTCCACCTAAGTACATCTGTTTTACTCATCTGTATAACAAATGTTAAAAATATACAAGAAAGGGTTTTTTTCCCAGCACTGTTGCATAAGCAATTATTCAACTTTAATGTCCATAAGAACAACTCAGAAAACTTACTAAATGTGAAGATTCATAAGCTCCATACTTAAAGATTCCAATTTAATAGATCAGGCATAAGCACACAGGAGTGTAAATGGTAATATCATACAAACAAACTTCGAAGTTGTGTCTGATGTGAGTGGTTCACAGGCCACACTTTGAGGAATATTGCTGTCTAAGGGCTGTTAATCCTCTGGTCTATCATTCTGATATCAGAATCTTAAAAAATTGTGAGTTGCAATTGTCCCACCTTTGAGACCAGAGTCAGCCAAATGTAAGCAAGCATTATCAAGTGAAAGATTTTCAGAGATTTGCCAAAGTGAGAAGGGACATTGCAATATCCAGACTTACTATAAAAATATAGTAATCAATACAGCATGACATTGACACAAGACAAGTTAGTCAATCAATGGAAAAGAAAGGAGGGTTAAGAAATAGATCAATACATACATGAGCAATTGATTTTTAACAAAGGTGTAAAACAATTTTCATTGGTGAATAGTCTTTTCAACAAATGGTGCTAGAACAATTGGATATACATATACCAGATAAGTGCTCCTATCCATGATATTCAAAATGAATAATATCCCTAAATGTTAAAATGAAAGCTATAGAACTTATAGAAGAAAAGATAAAAGAAAATCTTTGTGATGGTATTTTAGAAAAAGAATTCCTAAATACAATACCAAATCCACAATCCAAAAAAAAAAAAAGTGGTACATTGGATTTTATGAAAATTTAAAACTTTCCCTCTTTGAAAAACAGTATTAAGAAAGTAAAAAGACAAGCCACAGACCAAAAGATATTATTTGCATATCACAAACAAAATGACTTGCAGTCACTTATCTGATAAAGGATGTGTATCCACAATATGTAAATAACTCTCAAAACTTAATTTGAAAAAATCACTTTAAAAAATGGACAAGAGATTTAAGTAGCAAACATATATGGATAGCAAATAAGCACATAAAAAGATACTCAACATTATTTTTCACTAAGAAAATAAAAATTAATCACATTGAGATACACTACGTATCTATTAAAATGGTTAAAATTAAAAAGACTGACCAAAACAAATATTCACAAGGACAGAAAAACTAGAATAATACTACACAATTGCAAGGTTCTTTGAACTGGCTGCATCATAGGCCATACCCTAAGTCAAGCCATGGCAACCCCTGTGACCCACACATACACCTCTGAATGGCCCCCCAGAATTAGAAACTCTGAAGTGACTGGAAGACCATGAAAAGAGGAAGAATAATCAATCCCTGTGGTGTCTTATTATCCTGAAACATTCTTCTATTGTTCCTTATTCCCGTCTCAATTGATAAGGCAATTGGACTTTGTAACTGACTTTGGTCAACCTTGTGACTACAGACCCTGTGACCCCCTCCTAGCTTGCAAAAAACCACCCTAAATTGTGACATCTGTAACTTTCCACTGCCTACCCCAAATCTGTAAAACCAACTCCTATCCCACCACCTCTGCTGACTCTCTTTTTGGAGTCAGCCCACCCGCACCCTGGTGAATAAACAGCCATGTTGCTCACACAAAGCCTGTTTGGGGGGGTTAATCCTCTGTTCTATCATTCTGATATCAGAATCTTAAAAAATTATGAGTTGCAAGTGTCCTAACTTTGAAATATGCATATTTCTTCTTTCACTGAATGTGGCAGTGAATGAAACAACAAAGTTAGGGGAATTTGGAGGAATTATGACAGATGGGAGGCAGGACTAGATTGCAGCTCCCATGCAAACAGAGCAGTGTGTGGAAACTTGCATCATGAACTTTTGCTCCAGAACTACTGCAGGAATAAACCAGAAAAGCTGACAGAACTCACAGACCCTCCTGCAGGACCCGAGAGACACCCCAAATACTGTGGATGCCCAAGCTGCAGAAGTAGGAAAGAGGAATTGTCCACTCATTTGTATGCCTGAGTTCTTATTTTCTTGTTGGTGTGTGTCTGAACACACACCCTCACTGGGGAACCTGAAGGTCTAGATCACAGGAGAAGATTCTGACCTTACCTGGACCTGAGTCAATTTAGACAGCCGAGCGAAATACAGGGGTAGAGGAAGCAGTGGGAAAAGTCCTGTGGACTCTCTGGGTCCCCTGGGAAGCCATTTCTGCCTTGTCTCACAAGGGTCCTTGAGGAGGGCTGCCAAAGGAACTGGGAAAGGTTGACAGGGAAAAGAAAATCTCTGCTTGAACTTTGTAACAATTCCACCCAAACGTGAAGTCTCCTGGCAGGAGCTTGAGGGAGGGTATGAATCCAGTGTGTAGACTCCACAATTGAGGAGGCATCAAAGCCCTACTTGCTTTTGCAGTTGCGTGGCTGGTAGCCTGGGGCAGGTTCTCAGCCCTGCTCACCCACTGCCTGGAAACAGACTTGATGCTACTGGTGGGGGCACAATGGGAGTGAGACCGGCCTTTTGGATTGTGTGGGTGTTGGGTGAGGCCTGTGACTGCTGGCTTTTTCTCACTTTTCTGACGACAGCAGAGGCAGCCATAATCCTCCTGAAAACATAACTCCATTGACCTGGGAACTACACCCCCACCCCCCACAGCAGCTGCGTCAAGACTCGCCCAAGGAGAGAGTTTGAGCTCAGACACACCTAGCTCTGCACCCTACCCACCCAGGTAGCTGAAGACAAAGGGCATATACTCTTGGGAGTTCTAGGCTCCTACCCATTGCCTAATCCTCCCTATACTGCCACAGCTGGTGCTCTCTTGAAAGCACTACCTTCTGGCAGGAGGCTAACCAGCACAAAAATAGTGCATTAAACAACCAGAACTAAGGACCCTCACAGAATTCATTTTGTCCCTGCCACCTCCATCAGAACAGGTGCTGATATCCACGGCTGAGAGACCTGCAGATGGTATACATCACAGGACTCTGTGCAGACCACCCCCAATAAAAGCCCAGAACCTGGTAGAACTGCTGGGTGGCTAGATCCAGAAGAGAGGTAACAATCACTATAGCTCAGCTCTCAGGAAGCCACATTCCTAGGAAAGCAGGGAGAGTACTACATGAAGGTAATACCCCGTGGGACCAAAGAATTGGAACAGCAGCCTTGAGCCCTAGACCTCCCCTCTGACAGAGCCTATGCAAATGAGAAGGAACCAGAGAAATAATTCTGGTAATATGGCAAGACAAGGTTCTTTAACAATCCCTCAAAAAAAAAAAAAAATCACACCTAGCTCACCAGCAATTGATCCAAACCGAGAAGAAATCCCTGATTTACCTGAAAAAGAATCCAGAAGGTAAGTTATTAAGCTAATCAAGGAGACACCAGAAAAAGGTAAAGTCTAATTTAAGGAAATAAAAAAATGATACAGGAAATGAAGGAAGAAATCTTCAGTGAAATAGATAGCATAAATAAAAAACAATCAAAACTTCAGGAAATAACTAACACTTTTACAGAAATGCAAAATGTTCTGAAAAGTCTCAACAATAGAATCAAACAAGCAGAAGAAAGAGCTTCAGAGCTTGAAGACAAGGTGTTTGAATTGACTTAATCCAACAAAGTCAGAGAAAAAGGAATATGACAAATGAACAAAGCCTTCAAGAAGTTTGGGATTATGTTAAATGACCAAACCTAAGGATAATTGGCATTCTTGAGGAAGAAGAGAAATCTGAAAGTCTGGAAAATATATTTGAGGGTTCAATTGAGGGAAATTTCCCCAGCCTTGCTAGAGATATAGACATCCAAATAAAAGAAGGTCAAACACCTGGGAAACTCACCACAAAAAAATCATTGCCACCTGTAATGCCAGCACTTTGGGAGGCCAAGGTGGGCAGATCACAAGGTCAGGAGTTTGTGACCATCCTGACGAACATGGTGAAACCCTGTCTCTATTAAAACTACAAAAACTAGCCAGGCATGGTGGCATATGCCTGTGATCCCAGCTACTCAAGACACTGAGGCAGGAGAATTGCTTGAACCTGGGAGGTGGAGATTGCAGTGAGCTGAGATCATACCATTGCACTGTAACCTGGCTGACAGAGCGAGACTCCGTCTCAAAAAAATAATAATAATAATAATTATCACCTAAGCACATTGTCATCAGGTTATCTAAAGTTAAGACAAAGGAAAAAAATATTAAGAACTCTGAGGCAAAAACATTGGGTAACCAAGGAAACAGATTAATGTCAGCTTTCTCAGCAGAAAGTCTACAGGCTAGATTGTGACTATATCTTCAGCCTCCTTAACAAAACAATTATGAAACAACAATTTTGTATTCTGCAAAACTAAGCTTCATAAATTAAGGAAAGATAACAGTCTTTTTCAGACAAACAAATGCTGAGAGAATCTGCTACTACCAAGCAATCACTAGAAGAACTGCTTAAAGGAGCTCTAAATCTTAAAACAAATCCTGAAAACACATCAAAACAGAACCTCTTTGAAGCATAAATCTCACAGAACCTACAAAACAAAAATACAATTAAAAAAAAAAACAAGGTATACAGGCAACAAATAACATGCTGAATGGAATAGTATCTCACATCTCAATACTAACGTTGAATGTAAATGGCCTAAATGCACCACTTAAAAGATACAAAATGGCAGAATGAATAAGAATTCACCAACCAAACTATCTGCTGCATTCAAGAGACTCATCTAACACATAAGGACTTAAATAAACTTAAAGTAAAAGAGTAGAAAAAGACAGTCCATGCAAATGGACACCAAAAGCAAGCAGGAGTAGCTATTCTTATATCAGACAAAACAAACTTTAAAGGAACATTACTTAAGAAGAACAAAGAGGGGCATTATGTAATGATAAAAGACCTTGTCCAACACAAGGTCTTAAATATATCACAATCTTAAATATATATGCACAATCTTAAATATATAACACTGGAGATCCCAAATTTATAAAACAATGACTACTAGACCTAAGAAATGAGCTAGACACCAACACAATAATAGTGGAGGACTTTAATACTGCACTGACAGCACTAAATCAGTCATCAAGACAGAAAGTCGATAAAGAAACAGTGGATTTAAACTATACCCTGAAACAAATGGGCTTAACAGATATTTACAGAACATTTTACACACCGACCACAGAATATACATTCTATCAACAGCATAATAAACTTTCTCCAAGATAGACCATATGATAGGCCACAAAACAAGCCTCAATAAATTTTTTAAAAATTGAAATTACATCAAGTACTCTTAGACCACAGTAGAATAAAACTGGAAGTCAACTCCAAAAAAAACCTTCAAAACCATGCAAATACATGGAAATTAAATAATCTGCTCCTGAATGATCACTGCATCAACAATTAAGATGAACATTTAAAAATTCTTTGAACAGAGCAATAGTGATGCAACCTATGTAAACCTCTGGGATACAGCAAAGGTGGTGCTAAGAGGAAAGTTCCTAGTCCTAAAGGCCTACATTAAAAAGTCTGAAAGAGGAGAAATAGACAATCAAAGTTCACACCTCAAGGAGCTAGGCAAACAAGAACAAACCAAACCCAAACCCAGCAGACAAAAAGAGAAATAACCAAGATCAGAGCAAAATTAAGTGAAATGGAAACAAACAAACAAAAAATACAAAAGATAAATGAAACAAATAATTGATTCTTTGAAAAGATAAATAAAATTGTTAGACCTCCAACAAGATTAATCAAGAAAAGAAGAGAGAAAAATCCAAATAAGTTCAATTACAAACGAAAGAGAAGATATTAAAACTGAAACCATGGAAATACAAAACATTATTCAAGTTTACCATGAATACCTATACATGCATAAACTAGAAAACCTCGAGATTGATAAATACCTGAAAAGTTACAACCCTTCTAGCTTAAATCAGGAACAATTAGATACCCTGAACAGACCAATAACAAGCAGCAAGTTTGAAATGGTAATGAAAAAATTACCAACAAAAAAGTTGAGGAACAGATGGATTCACAGCTGAATTCTATCAGACATTCAAAGAAGAATTAATACCAATCCTATCAACACTATTTCACAAGATAGGGAGAAAGAGAATCCTCCCCTAGTCATTCTGTGAAGTCTGTATCACCCTAATACTGAAACCAGGGAAGGACATAACCAAAAAAGAAAACTACAGACCAAACCCCTGATGAACATAGATGCAAAATCCTTAAGAAAAATACTAGATAACTGAATCCAGCAACACATCAAAAACGTAATTCACCATGATCAAATGGGTTTCATAATGGGGATGCAGGAATGTGTTAACATATGCAAGTCAATAAATGTGATAGACCAAATAAACAGGATTAAAAACAAAAATCACATAATAATCTCAATAGATACAGAAAAAGCATTTGACAGAATCCAGCATCGCTTTATGATTAACATTCTCAGCAAAACTGGCATATGAGACATAGCTCAATATAATAAAAGCCATCTATGACAAACCCACAGCCAACGTAATACTGAATGGAGAAAAGTTGAAAGCATTCCTTCTGAGAACTGGAACAAGACAAGGATCTCACTCTCACAACTTCTATTCAACATAGTACTGGAAAACCTAGCTAGAGCAATCAGACAAGAGGAAGAAATAAAGGGCATCCAAATCAGTAAAGAGGAAGTCAAACTGTCACTGTTTGCTGATGATTTGATTGTATACCTAGAAAACCCTAAAGACTCATCCAAAAAGCTGTTAGAACTAATAAAAGAATTCAGCAAAGTTTCAGGATACAAAATTAATGTACACAAATCAGTAGCTCTGCTATACAATCAACAGCAACCAAGCTGAGACTCAAATCAAGAACTCAACTCCTTTTACAATAGCTGCAAAACAACAACAAAAACTTAGGAATATACCTAACCCATGACATCAAAAAACCTCTACAAGGAAAACTACAAAACACTACTGAAAGAAATCACAAAGGACACAAAGAAACGGAAACTCATCCTGTGCTCATGGATGGGTAGAATCAGTATTTTCAAAATGGCCATACCGCCAAAAGCAATCCACAAATTCATGCAATTCTCATAAAAAGAAAACCACCATCATTCATCATGGAACTACAAAAAACAATCCTAAAATGTATATGGAACCAAAAAACAGCCCTCATAGCCAAAGCAAGACTAAGCAAAAAGAACAAATCTGGAGGCATCACAGTACCTGATTTCAAACTATACTATAAGGCCATAGCCACAATAACAGCATGGTACTCATATAAAAACCAGCCCATAGACCAATGGAATAAAGTAGAGTACCCAGAAATAAGGCCAAATACTTAACAGCCAACCGAGCTTTGACAAAGCAAACAAAAACAAAGTGAGGAAAGGACACCCTATTCAACCAATGGTGCTGGTATAATTGACAAGCTACGTGTAAGAGAATGAAACTGAATCCTCATCCTTCGCCTTATATAAAAATCAAGTTAAGATGGACTAAGGACTTAAATCTAAGACCTGAAACTATAAAAATTCTACAAGATAGCATTGGAAAAACCCTTCTAGGCATTGGATTAGGCAAAGATTTTATGATGAAGAACCCAAAAGCAAATGCAATTAAAACAAGGATAAATAGATGGGACTTAATTAAACTAAAGAGCTTTTGTAGGGCAAAAGGAACAGTCAGCAGAGTAAACAGATAACCCACAGAGTGGGAGAAATCTTCACAATCTATACATCCAACAAAGGACTAATATCCAGAATCTACAAGGAACTCTTAACACATCAGCAAGAAAAAAAAAATCCCTCAAAAAGTGGGCTAAGGACATGAATAGATAATTCTCAAAAGAAGATACACAAATTGTCAACAAACATAAAAAATGCCCCACATCACTAACAATTGGAGAAACGCAAATCAAAACCACAATGTGATACCACCTTACTTCTACAAGAATGGCCATAATCAAAATATCAAAAAATAATAGATGTTGGCATTGATGCATTGAAAAGGGAACACTTCTATACTGCTGGTGGAAATGTAAAGTAGTACAATCACTACGAAAAGTAGTACAATCACTGTGGAAAACAGTGTGAAGGGAAAAAGAGTCATTATACGAAAGACACTTGTGTACACATGCTTATAGCAGCACAACTTGCAATCGTGAAAATGTGGAATCAACTAAAACGACCATCAGTCAACAAGTGGTTAAAGAAACTGTGGTAAATATATATGATGGAATTCTACTCAGCCATAAAAAGGAAATTAGTGGCATTCAAAGCTATCTTGCTGGGATTGGAGACTATTATTCTAAATGAAGTAACTCCAGGAATGGAAACCCAAATATTGTATGTTCCAAATACCCCCTGTTCTCCTAAAAGCCTACAGAAATAAAAAATTTCCTTAAAAAACATACTATTTTTACCTTTGAATTTTAAAAAAAGGACAAAGAAAGTAGATATATAAGGTTTTAAAATGCACACAACACGAGAAGAACAAAGTGGGAGGACTGATACTACCCAGCCTCAAGGCTTACTATGAAGATGAAGTAATCAAGACAGTATAGTATTGACTAAAGAATAGACAAATAAATCAATGGGAAAGAATAGAGAGCCCAGAAATAGACCCATGTAAGTGATCTTTAACAAAGGAGTAAAGGCAATACAATGGAGCAAAGAGTAATTTTCAGCAAATGGTGCTGAAACAATTGGACATCCAATTTTTGGTTTTTTTTTTTTTGCAAAAAAACACAACTGAATCTAGACACAGACCTTAACACCCTTTGTAAAAATTAACTCTAAATGTATCACAGACCTAAATGTAAAGTACAAAATTGTAAAACTCTTAGAAGACAATATAGGAGATGTTGATGATGTTGGGTATAGCAATAACTTTTTAGATACTGTACCAAAGGCACAATCCATTGAAAGAAATGATTAATAAGCTAGATTTCATTAAAATTAAAAACTTCTGCTCCGCAAAAGACAATGTTAAGAGAATAAGAAGACAAGCCACAGACTGGAAGAAATATTTGCAAAAGACACATCTGATAAAAGACCGTTAACCAAAAAACACGAAGGACTCATAAAATTGAATAATAAGAAAGAAAAGAAACAACTCAATTAAAAAATGGCCCAAAGACCTTAACAGACACCTCACTAAAGAAAATATACAGATGCTAAATAGCATCTGAAAAGCTGCTTTACATCACATGTCATCAGAGAAATGCAAATTGTACCAACAATAAAATACCACTACACACCTATTTGAATGTCAAAAATATAGAACACTTAGAACAGCAAGAATATGCATCAACAGGAGCTCTCCTTCATTGCTAGTGGGAATGTAAAATGGTACAGCTATTTTGGAAAGCAGTCTGATGATTTCTAACAAAATTAAGTATCTGGTTACCAGACAATCAAATAATCACATTCCTTAGTATTTGTCCAAAATAGTTGAAAACTTATGCCCACACAAAAATCTGCACACAAATGTTTATTGAAGCTTTATTCATAATTGCCAACACTTGGAAGCAATCAAGAGGTTTTGAAAAAGGTGAATGGATAAAACGATAGTATATCCAGACAATGAAATATTATTCTACACTAAAAGAAAACAAGCTATCAAGCCATGAAAAGACAGAGGAATCTTAAAAGCATATTACTACGTGAAAAAAACCAACATGAAAAGGCTACATACTGTATGATTCCAACTATAGAACATTCTGCAAAAGAGAAAATTACAGAGACAATAAAAAAGATCAGTGGTTGTTAGGGGATTGAGAAGGAGAGGGAGACATGAATAGGCAGAGTACAGAGGATTTTTAGGAAAGGGCAACTATTCTGTATAATACTACAACGGCAGGAACATCATGAAATATTTGTTCAAACACATGGAATGCACAATAATTGAGTGGTAGGTATAGAGAGTTCTGTACACTTTGGAAGATAATGATGTGTCAATGTACGTTCACCAATTGTAACAAACATACCACTCTGATAGGGGAAGTTGATAATGTGGGAGGTGATGCGCATGTAGAGGTCAGGGGCGTGTATGGGAACTCTTTATACCTACCACTCAGTTTTCTGTGAACCTAACAGTCTATTAAAAATGCATGCAATGTAATACCTTATTTATAGATATGCATTATTGTAGTTATCCTGTCTTTTTATTTTCTGTATTTCTGATGCTTTGACATGGTGGGGGCTTCGCTGATCCTGAAGAAACTGGCCCTCCCAGGGCTAGCTAGTTCCTAGAGACAGTAAAAGACTTTCCTGTGAGTGTACTTTTCATATGCAAAGCAACCAATCCAGACCCCAGACCCACCCCGTCCACCAACTTCTTTATGTGGCCTTTATAGGGCTCTTTCATTCAAGGCCACCATTCCCCTGCCCTAATCACCCCAGGGCCTACCAGATGACTAGAGACAACCCCTATACCCTTGAGGCAGCTAAAATTATTCAAATTAGCCAATCTTAAGCCTATTTACCCTACCTCACCTGTTTCTTTCTGCAGAATCCACAATAAAGACATTGCCTGTGTTTTCCTCTAGCTCTCTCTGACTCCTGACTAACCTTAGTGCTTCCCCTTGTGGCCCTTGCGTGGTGGAGTGTAGCCCTCCCCTTGGGAACTGTAATAAATTATCTTTTCAATGGCAATTGGGTCCTGATCTGTTGGCCTCACCATACCCAAACGATAATAAAACCTAACATTTTAAAATAATTATTTAAAAGCATAGTATGATAACACATTTTTATAAAGCATTGGCAGGATTTACACGAAATCTGTTAAATGATTGACTTTAGGAATGAGAAGGGTCATGAGGTTGGGGAGTTGAGATATCAGAGGGTCACAGCTTTACATGTAGGAGTATGCTATCATTAAACAGGAGACTTGAAGCAAATATAACAAAATGCTAAAAACTACTCATTCTGTGTGGGGGACAGAAGTGCTTATTACATGATTTTAAAATATTTGTTTTTGAAAATAAAAATTATTTTTAAAAGGAGTAATGTTACCTACAACATTCAAGAGATGTGGTAAAGAGAATGCTAAATAAAGAGCAAAAAGGTATTCAGGAGATTCATACACAAGTTGGGATGCAATTTTCAAAACAAGTTGAGGCAAGAAATGCAGAGAGGAGACACAATAGCAGGGGCTTTCAGGTAAGTAATGGTATGCCAGACACTCCAATTTATTCACAAGTTGTTCATCACCCCTTCTCAGCTGGGTTAGTGTATCAGTTATCTGTTACCACAGTAATGCCATGTAACAACCACAACAGAAAACACAAAACCCCCACGGCATATAGCAGTAAACTCTTGTTACTCACAAGTCTTTAGCTTGACTAACATTTTGTTGATCCAAGCTGAGCTCATCAAGACTTAGTTATGTGTCTATTGCCAGTGGTAGGGCAATTAAACAGTCGACCCTGGGTGAACTTGCTCACAAGCCTGTGCCATCTTGGCTCTATTCCACATAACTGCTCACCAGCAGGCTCATCCAGGCTTATTCTCATGGCAGAGACAGAGGAGCAAGAGGCAACAAGAAGAAACACATTGGGCCTCTAAAGACCTGGCTCAGAACTGGCACACTGTTAGTTCCCCACATTATCTATGCCAGGGCTAGTAGAGACTCAGTGTCTTTAATGGAAGGAGTGAACAAATCAAGACCATCGCTACCATCAATCTACCACAGTTAGACAAAAACTATCTTCGTGTATACTTTTTCCAGTTTACTTCATTCACTGTGAGAATTAAGGAGAAGCTGGACACAGCAGGGATTAGCTCTACTTAGGGTTTGTTTGTTTGCTTTAAATAGATCCTTATGTGTTCCTGCTTGAGATCATCCCCTGATATGGCAGTATCCTTATCAGTTGACCTAGACTTTCCCAGAGTATTGTAACCTAAGAAATGTCAGGCCCAGATTCTTCAGAAATGCAGTCTGAGAAAAGCTAATGTCTCTGATTATTTACCCAAGAGAAGAAAGAATTATATGCTGTTTAAAGTTTAAAGTCAGTGACAAGCCAACTTCCGGTCATGATGTCAATTATATTCTTGCCATAATGCCTGTAAAGCCTTCTCAAAGGAACTCTTGAAAAATAGGGTGGAGAAATAACACATATGGCTGTATTCCCGCTTTTGGGAAGTCACAGTACACCTTAGTTTTAGACATTGTTATTGCCAGACCAGTACCCATTTCCTCTTCCTTTTTTAACTAACAAATCCTCGATTTTGCTTTAGGACAGCAGTGCACCAATTAAAAATACTCCTTATTCCAGACTCGCTTACAGCTAGGGATAGCCACATGACCTATTATTTCCTGGCAGTGAGACATAAGCAGAAGTTAACTAAGTGGACAACTGAGAAAAACATATTCCTTTCCGGAAATAAAGGGACAATTTTTTTGCTGTTTTCCACCTTCTGCCCTTGACTCAGCCATGTTTCCTGCCTAGAAGTGCGGCAGCCACCCTATGAGGATGAGAAAGAAAACCCCACACTATGCCGGGGAAGCTGGAGGAGAATTTGGAAAGGTGACTGTGCACTGGAGGAACCTGGAACTGACATTCCACTCTGGATGCCTGTGTCTGCATTTATTTTTCTAAACTCCTACTTGTTTATATCTATGCAATCAGATTTCTGTCACACGCAGCCAAATGCAAGTCTAAAAATTTGTAAGTTCTAAGAATTTCTGCACTGAAAGAAAAACCTTCCCAGCTAGATTTAGTCATTCCACAATATATGTATATTGTACACCATAAATATACACAATTTTATCTATCAATTTAAAAATAATAATAAAATAATAAAGATATGGAAGACCTAAATAATAACAGGCAAAATCTCAGTCCTTCCCAAACTTATTTGCACACAACCACTTTTTTTAATAAGTAATTTATTTTTACTTCCTATAATATATGAACAATACTTCACAGAATATCTGATTGGAAAATTCCATTTTCTTTTGTATTATATAACTTTTATAATGAGTGGCATGTTTCCAGGTTAAAGTACTGCATCAATAAAATCAATGTCTAAAACAGATCTTCATATAAACAAATTATCTTATAACACTAGCTACCTCGGAGTAGACATCATTGGCTCATCCATGGTCCCATTCATCAAAAAATATTTATTGGTGACCTAATAGGTTCCAAACTCTGCTAGGTCCTGGGGATACATAATTTAATCCAGTTCTCAAATCTTTGTTAGCTAAGGTTAGTGTGACAAAACAATTACCTATAACATAATGTATCTAACATTCTTTGTTACCACAATTTTAGGACATTCGAAGCATCCAGGGCACACAATCATGATTCTCCTGATTCATGAATATTAACCTAAACACTGTTGGGTTCATGGGGAAAAAACTGGATACTCAGGAAGGATTTGAGCTGACTATCCAACATTTATATACTTCTATAAGTTATTTTCTATTAAGACATAATTGATGTACATAATTTCAGGGTACATGTAATAATTTGATACGTTCATATAATCAAATCAGGATAATTAGGATATCCATCACATTCAATGTTCAGCTTTTCTTTATGCTAGGAGCATTCAAATTATTGTCTTTTAGCTATTCTGAAATGCTTAATAGACTAATGTTAACTACACTCACCCTATTGATCTATCAAATACCAGGTCTTATTTCTTCTATTAGTAACTGTATATTTGTACCCATTAATAACCTCTCTTTATTTCCCCCTTTCTCACACTTCGTGGGCTCTGGAAACCTGTCTTCATGAACTCTACCTTTGTAGTTCACATATGTGAACTTTTTGTCTTTCTGTGTTTGGCTTATTCATTTAACATAATGCCCTCCACTTCCATTCACGTTGCTGCAAATAACAGGTTTTTATTTTTTATAGCTGAATAATATTTGATTGTGTATATACCATGTTTTACTTATTCATTTATCCACTGACGGGCACTTAGGTTGATTCTATATTTTGGCTACTGTGAATAGTGGTGCAGTAAACATGGGGGTGCAGATATCTCTTTGATATATTGATTTCCTTTCTTTTGGACCACATCTCAGCAATCCCTTCAAGCCTCTACCAGGCAGTGTGAAGATGCCTAACGCACCCAATACACAACCAGCAATAATGAAACCAACAGAGAAACATCCAGTTTATACACAGATTGCAAAAAAAAACATGTGTTGGCCCAAGCTGAACTTCTTAAGCACCAGGAAGAAGTAGAAAGAAAAGATGCAGAATTAGACCACAGGTAATGAGAAATGCAAAACCTCACTCAACGTTATAGAAGAAATAATTGGCCACTTCTTCTTAGCAATTTTCCTACAGAACCTTGTTTCTATCAGGATTTCTCCCTTGACATTCCTATAGAATTCCAAAAGACAGTAAAACTTATATACTAATTGTGGATGTTCCATGATCTAACAGTGTTTCTAAATATCTTCAGATGCTTGGCTTGGTTTTGTGTTGATTTTGCAAGAGTGGTTGATTTTGGATTGAGCAACCTGTCGTTCTTGCTTTTTACTCCTTGTTCATTTGTCTGTTGGTACAGAGCAGTTTATGGAGCTTTCAGGAGTGACAGTACATTCGGATTATTTGTATTCTTCTTTGTCTATATTCATTAGTTTGCTGTACATGTACTCCAGCCTGTAGGAGTTCATAATTGGGGCAGTTGTGGTTGAATTTCAGCCCTTACTGGTCTCAACCAAAATATTTCCTGTTGGAATCAGGATATTAATCATAGCAGCATTTTTCACAGCATCAGCAGTCATCTTACTAATTATGTTTTAAAAAGATGATGGCCCCCAGCTGTATCTATGTGTATATACCACATTTTCTGTATCCAATCTACCACTGATGGACATTTAGGTTGATTTCATGACTTTGCTATTGTGAATAGTGCTGCAAGAAACATACAAGTGCAGGTGTCTTGTTGAAAAAACAATGTACTAATTAACATTCCCACTAATGGTGTACAAGGGTTCCCCTTTCTCTACATTCTCACTAGCATCTGTATTCTCTCTCTCTTTTGTAAAAGCCATTCTAACTGGAGTGAGATGGTATCTCATTGTGGTTATGACTTTCAGTTCTCTGGTAATTAGTGGTGGTGACCATTTTATCATTTATCTGTTAGCAATTTGTATGTCTTCTTTTGAGAAATATCTGTTCAGATCTTTTTTTATTCAATTATTTTTTTTTACTATTGAATTGAGTGTTTTATTCAATAATTTGTTTTTTTTTTACTATTGAGTTGTTTGAGCTCCTTATATATTCTGGTTATTAATCCCTTGTCAGATGGATAGTTTGCAAATATTTTCTCTCATTCTGTAGGTTGTCTCTTCAATTGTTTTATTGTTGTGCAGAAGCTTTTGAGCTTTATGTAATCCCATTTATCTAGTTTTGATTTTATTTCCTGTGCTCTTGAGGCTTACTCAAAAAATCTTTGCCCAGATCAATGTTCTGGAGCATTTCTCCAGTGTTTTGTTCTAGCTGCTTTATAGTTTTTTTGCCTAGTAGCTTTGTATTTAAATAAAAATATATCCTATACTCATGAATTGGAACAATCAATATTGTTAAAATGACCATACTACCCAAAGTGATTTACAGATTCAATGCAATCCCTATGAAAATACCAATGACATTCCTCACAGAAATAGAAAAAGAAAGCACTAAAATTAACATGAAACCACAAAAGACCCCAAATAGCCAAAGAAATCTTGAGCAAAAGAAAAACAAAATTGAAGGCATCACACTACCTGACAACAAATCAGCCAGTACTACATAAAAACAATGGAACAGAATGGAGAGCCCAGATATTCATCCACACAGTTACAGTCAACCCATTTTGGATTAAAAAACCTAGAAAATACAATGAGGAGAGGGCAGCCTCTTCTATAAATGATGCTGAGAAAATTGGATAATGATATGCAGAAGAATAAAACTAGACTGTATGTCTCACCATATAGAAAAATCAAATCAAAATGAATCAATATTTACCTTTTAACTCAGTCTTGATTTTCTTTAATTGTCCTCTACGTGCAATGATTCATGTCAAAGGACAACAGTGGCAATTATTTGTGAAAATCCTAAGCAGTTAATGCTTTTGATAGAAGTGAAGATATCTAATATATAAAGAATAAGAGAAAGATGAAATTATGACTAAAGACGGGTTCAAGTTCAAGGAAGGAATAACTTTGGTATCTTGAATAAGACAGGGATAAGAGAGGAACATGAAAGCAATGTGTTTTCAAAATGCAGGGGAGTTTTTAATGGAAAGGCAGAAGATTAAAATACCAAAAAGAGTGGTTGGTTTAAAGGGCAAAGTCTCAGAACTCATAAAAGGTGTTGAAATAAAGAACAAAAACATGAAATTAATCTGAACAGAAAGAAGCCATCATCCTTCGATACAAGAGGAGGAGAGTGAAATGAGAGTTGATGTGGGTAGTGTGTGGATGGAGGACAGATTTTTATGTGTTGAATTGTGCTCCTCCAAAATATATGTTCAAGTCCTTACCCCACTACCTCAGAATGTGATGTTATTCAGAAATAAGGCTGTTTCAGATGTGATTAGTGAAGATGATACCATACTGGAGTATGATGGGCCCCTAATCCAATGTAACTACAATCTTTATGAAAGAGGGTAATTTGGACACACACACAGAGAAGGAAGACAATGTGAAGACACGTGAGAGATGATGGTCACACAACAGAGGCAGAGATTGGAGTGCTGCATTTGCAAGCTAAAGAATGACCACGGATTGCCAAGAGCTTCCAGAAGCTAGGAAGAGGAAAGACAGAGTTCTCTGCAAGTTTTAGAAGGGGCATGGCCCTGCTCATACCTTGATTTCAAGCTTCTAACTCTAAGAACTGTGACACCATAAATTTCTGTTGTCATAGCCACCAAGGTTGTGGTACTTTGTTATAGCAGCCTTAGGAAGTAAATACAAAGATGTTGCAGAGATCACACTTGTGGCCTTTATCTGACTGATGACGAAGTTAAGGGACTAGCACCAAGATTAAAAGGGAGCATTGACTATAGTGAAGTTCCAAACTAATACCTGAGGAGACTAAAAGTGGAAGCCAAGCATGAAGATATAAAAATGAGTAATAAGGTCTTGGCTGAAGTTAGTGACTATGAATTTATTGCAACACTAATCTGATAAAAATTCCAGACACAAATATTAATTTAGTGCGTGATAAAGATATTTCAAATCAGTGCATATATGATGGATTGGTTATTCAATACAATACAATTAACAATTTGAGAGTAGAAAAATAAATATCTACAAGTGCAACTACCTGTCCCCTTGAATTAAAAATAACATTAAAGAATTGTTAATAATAATCGTTTTAAAGAGAGAAACAACCTAAGTATATAATAAGGGAAAATATCGTATAAATAATATTTGGTTGTTAACAAATTTTACAGCATAATAATATATTCTTATTTTACAAACTGGAAAATGTCAATACATGCTATTGTCAACTATTATACAGTTTTATAAAATATGTGTATATGCATACACATATATACATAGTGCATCTATACATCTCTAAAGAAAATAAATCGTTATTGACTATTATCTTTAAATTATAGAATTACAGGTATTCTTCCTATATGATTTTCTTTCAAATTATATACTTAATTTTGGCTTTAGTTATTTATGGCTTTATTTAGGAACGTACTGTAACAATGATTGTTCTAGAACTTGAGGATTTGATGTAAGTTGTCAGAATAGCACAACGTTTCGACTCTCTTTCTTCAAGAATCAAAAACCATTCCTGAGATGGAGATCAGAAGGGAATGTCTCTTGGACCCATGAAGCACATATCCATAATCTCATAAGAATTACTCCCAAGACATGGTTTCAGGTTAATTCTGGATTTGTTATTTTGCATAGACTCTGATCATGACTATAGATTTAGATTTCAGAGACCCAATCTGAATGCAGGGTTCAAATAGTTTGTTCACATTCTCCTCCCTGAGTAGAACAATCCCACTCAAGTGATTGTTCCCCATCAAACTGAGACTCATTCTCTTATTCCTGCCTGGTTCTCCACAATATGGCTCATCGTTGCTATGCCTTCCCTTAGAAGTCTATTCCATTTGTTTACTCAGCACAAAGTTCATCCAAAATCGCCGTATTGATACTTCCCTTATAATTCTTCCAGTATTTTCTGCTGATCTTCCTACTCTTCTGTACAATCTGTCCAGAATCTTTGTAACTACTCAAAATAGCAGTCTCAGTCCTTAAAAAGTGGGTTCCCAATTGCCTCTATTATGAATTTTTCACATTCAGCTTTAAGAGGTTACCTCTCAACAGTTTTTGGACCCTGTTTCTCGGCAGGGTCCGTAGACAATTTAGCGTGCTCTTTCATATCTTCCCCTCTCTTTCTACCCAAGATTTCTTTGGACCTCTGCCGCAGTTTCTAATCTACTAACAACAAAGCATCTTCCCCTTTTCTAATTCCTTTGTTAAGTACAGTTAGATGTGGGTACATATTATTTCCCAGCTGTCTCTCCTGGTCTTAATATCTGCTTTTCCTCTTTAACTCTGTCCAGTCTTCTGATTTCTGCAATCTCAACTTTTGTTTTTAGGGAATTAATTTCTTTCTACAGATAAGTGTTTTTCAAGGAGGCTATAATTGATAACAGTGTAGGATAACTCCTTTTTGGTGAAGCTGTCCTATATATTGCAACTGGTTTAGCATACCTGGCTCCTGCTTACTAAATGCCAGGAGCATCTTCTGAAATTCCACTATGGAAGTCAAAAGTCCACAACTATGTCTACATCATTATGTTTTGCTTTTCTGTTTTTGGGTTTCTTTTTTTTTTTTGAGATGGCATCTCGCTCTGCTGCCCAGGCTGGTGTGCTGTGATGCGATCTCAGCTGACCGCAACCTCCACCTCCCAAGTTCAAGTGATTCTCCTTTCTCAGCCTCCTGAGTAACTGGGATTACAGGCACCTGCCACCACGCCCAGCTAATGTTTGTATTTTTAGTAGACGCAGGGTTTCACCATGTCGGCCAGGCCGATCATGAATTTTTGGTGAGTGGGTTCAAACGTGCCTGACCAATGTGACCTGGGCTGCTAATTCTATCTATTCCCAACTCTAGAGAGTCCCAGGAGAGGTGATAGAACACTGGAAAAGTGTTACAAGCTCCACACTTGCTCTGGAAAGGAAGAAGTAGGAGATCTAGAAAAACTGTTTCTGTAGCAATGCCAAAACCAAAGCCCACTTGGAATAGTTTTGGGAGAAAATGGGAAGTAAGGCTGATAAATGATTAGTTTTCTTTAAAAGGGAGCAAAGTTGGAGCAGAAGCTGAAGTGGGATGCAGGGTAAACAAGGGTTTTTTATACAATACAAATCAGAGACTATGTTTGTATGTATGACACTAGGAGCTGCCTCAAAAAATTATGGTTTCTACTTTCTCTTCATAACAGAATTCTTGAGAAAAGTTAACAAGAAAAATACTTTGTTCAAAAGAAATATATGTATGTTTGTGTGTATACATACACCTACTCATATATAAGCAAGTGTAATGGTGTGAAAGACACTACATCTATAATATGTCACTTTCATATCCCTAGATTCAATGAAAATAGAAGTTCTGCTGAAAACAAAATATTCTTTTTTTAAAAGTAGGTCAGTTTAAGTACAATTAAGCTCAAAAAAGTTTGAGTATTGTCTCAGTTGTGGAATGCAATCCAGAAAAAGCACAAATTTGTAGAATATTCTCAGAAATGATGAGTATTTGAGATGTTTTATTTTGGTGCTTTCATTTTCTATAATGAAATGAGATAACAAATCCCTACTTGCGTCTTAGTATTCCAAAATAGCTAGTAAGAATAGAAAAATCTGACAGTTGCTGAGAAAAAAGAAAAAAAATGCATGAAAATAGCCAAATCTGTCCAATCTTGTATTTATCCATTCAGTCTATAAATGGTGTTATTGTTGAAAAGAAGTTGAATTTTCTTCAGAGAAAAACTTTTTTAATGGAGAAAATGGCATTTTTTGCTTACTAAATAAATATATGTAAAATTAATTTGATTCCCTTCTATTAATAACCAGTAAAAATATAATAGTGGAATATCATTCATTCATTTGTTATACAGATACTTTCAGGTTCCAGCATGGGCTAGATGCAGGGTGCAACACTGATGAAAATGGACTCCTGTAGAAATGAGGTGTATTTCTGCCCTGAAAGAACCGATAGTCTTCATATTAAAATTATTACAAAGAACAATTCACAAAAAGGCAATTCACAAAAGAATAACTAATTGTCTAGAAATATATATAAAATACTCATCCTCACTAGTAATAAATACATGCAACTTTAAAATTACAGTAAGATACTGCTTTTTATCAACCAACTTAGAAAAGACTTTCTAGTAATAATATTTAGGATTGGTGAATAAAAATAGGCCCTCTTATTAATTGTTATTTGGAGCATTAATTAGCAACATTTTTCTAGAATATAATCTGGCAACAGGCATTAAAAGAATTAAAAGTTGTCATGCTGTATAGCACGAACCCACTTCCAGGAAATTCAGCTGAAAACCTGGATTTCTGAGGTCTTTATAAATAGAGCGATGAGAATGTTCACCACACCACTATATATGTGCCATGAAATGGAAGATTTGTCAAAAAAAATATGGCACATTCTTATAGTACCATCTTGCTAGTAAAAATTAAGTGGTAAAATAATATTGAATTAACATTAAGAACTTTATGATATAGTTAGTAAAATAGAAAAACAATTTAAATTGGGAATAGCATAATGCCATTATAAGTAATAAATGTGTACATATTGTAAAAAGATATATGCACACACAGAAGAAAATACAGTTGTCCCCCCTTATCCACCAAAAGTATGCTCCAAGACCCCCAATGAAAGCCTAAAACCTTAAATAGTAGCAAATCCTATATATACTATTTTTTTCTATACATATGTACCCATTATAAAGTTTAATTTATAAGTTAGGCACAATAAAATATACTGTAATAAAAGTTATGTGACGGCTCTCTCTGCCTCTCCCTCTCTTAATATCTTAATGTACTGTGCTCACCTATTTTCAGGCCACAGTTTTCCGGAGGTAACTGAAATCTTAGAAAGCAAAATTGTGGATAAGGAGGGGACTACTGTAAACTGTAAACAAAAAAGTGAAATGAATTACAAGAGAAAAGAAGATATATAGGTCATTTAAATTTTCTTCTTTTTGCTTCTTTATATATTCTACATTTTTTATACTGAACATGTAAAACATCTTCAGTTAAAAAATAAACATTTAATTAAGCAACTTTAATCTCTCTATGGTTTGAACACAAACTTTGTTGGTCTCTCAGATTTTATGGACTGCCTTCTATCTCTATCTTAGTTGACTACCTGCCTTCATTAAATTGTTTTCTGCTCTTAAAGTTGGATGAAATATTATACATTAGACTATGGGATTTGGCTCCTTGAGAAGCTACTGAGGAGCCAGATAAAAAGTAAGTATGATTTATGTTACAACATTAAAAAAAACCTTGAAAACTCTATGTTAAGTGAAAGAAGCCAGTCACAAAAGGTCATATACTATATTATTCTTTTTATATAAAATGGCTGGAATGAAAAAATGTATGGGAACAGAAAGGTTAGTGGTTGTCATGGCTGCGGAAAAGGAGAATGGGAGTAACAGCTAATGGGTTTTGGGTTTCTTTTAAGGGTGATGAAAGCATTCTAAATTAGGAGATTTCTGGTTCTAAAATGGCAGCGCAGACACAGCTGGCTTCACTCCCTATCATAGAAAACCAAAAACTATGTATATACAACACTGAGATTATCACCAGACAGCAACCTGTTTAGAAATAGTCAGTCTACAAATATGTAAATTGAGACAACCACAAGTCAAAATGTGAGGAAGATGGAATTAAAGTATATGGTTGTTTTGTTTTGTTTTGTTTTTACTTTTTTCTTTCTTTGATTTTCCTCTTTTTTTGGTAATCTAAGTTGTTATCTCTTTCAATAATTTATTATAAGATGTTTTATGTAAGTCTATGGTAATTACAATGCAAAAACCTGTAATGGATACACTAAAAATAAAAAGCAACAAATGAAGACATACTACCACTAAGAAAATTACTTAGCCACAAGGCATGATGGTAAGGAACAGAGGAGTTATAAAATAACCAGAAAACAAGAAAAGAAAAATGGTATACTAAGTCCTTACTTATCAATAATGACACTGAATGTAAATGAACTAAATTCTCCAATTAAAAGACACAGATGAGTATGTTTTCACGTTTGTTGGCCGCTTCTATGTCGTCTCTTAGAAGTGTCTATTTATGTCTTTGCCCACTTCTTGCTGGGGTTATTTGGTTTTTTTTTTCTTGTTCATTTAAGCTCCTTATATATTCTGGATATTAGATCCTTGCAGATGGATAGCTTGTGAATATTTTCTCCCATTCTGTAGGTTGTCTATTCACTCTATTGATGGTTTTTTTTTTCTTGTTTTTCTTTTGCTATTCACTCTATTGATGGTTTCTTTAGTTAATTAGGTCCCACTTGTTAATGTTTGGCTTTCTTGCAATTGCTTTTTGGGACTTGGTTATAAATTCTTTGCCAAGGCTGATGTTGGGAAGGGTATTTCCTAGCTTTTCCTTTAAGATTTTTATAGTTTGAGATCTTACATTTAAATCTTAAATTCATCTTGAGTTAATTTTTGTAGATGGTGAAATATAAGGATCTAGTTTCATTCTTCTGCACATGGCTTTCCAGTTATCCCAGCACCATTTATTGAATAGGGAATCCTTTCTCTGTTGCTTATGTTTTTCAGCCTTGTTGAAGATCAGATTGTTGTAGGTATGTAGCTTTATTTCTGAGCTTTCTAATGGGTTCCAATGGTCTATGTGTCTGTTTGTATACAAGTACTATGCTATTAATCATCAGAGAAATGCAAATCAAAACCACAATGAGATACCATCTAACGCCAGTCTGAATGGCTACTATTAAAAAGTCAAAAAACAACAGATGTTGGCAAGGCTATAGAGAAAAGGGAAGGCTTATACACTGTTGGTGGGAATGTAAATTTGTTCAGCCTTTGTGGAAAGAAGTTTCGAAATTTCTCAAATAACTCACAACAGAAATTGAGACCATTATGTTAAGTGAAATAACCCAAGCACAGAAAGAAAAATATTGCATATTTAATCAAATATTACATGTACTCACTCATTTGAGAACTGAAAAGGTGGATCTCATGAAGATAGAGAGTATATTTGTGGCTACCAGAAGCCAGGAAGGGTGGGGTAGGAAAGAATAAAGAGAGATTGATTAATAGGTACAAATATACAGTTAGATAGAAGAAGTAAGACTTGATGTTCAATGGATCAATAAGGTCACTATAGTTAAACCTAATCTATTATACATTTCAAAAGAGCTAGAAGAGAACAATTCAAATGTTTCTAGCACAAAGAAAAGCTAAATATTTAATGGGATGGATATCCCAATTACCCTAATTCAATTATATGAATGTATCAAATTATCGCATGTACCACAAAAAAAAATGTATAGCTATTAAATAGCAATAGAAAACTAGTTAATTAATTAATTTTTAAAAGGAAAAGCTATAACTTGCATATTGCAATTTAAGTAGTAATGCAAGATAATCATTAAACTAAAAAAATAAAATTACATGGTAGTGATGGTTGCAGAACTCTGTAAATAGAAACCATTGAATTCTACGCTTTAACATGGTGAATCTTGTGATATGTAATTATACCTCATGAAACTTCTTATTTAAAGTAAAGATTGTTGTGAAGATCAAAGATGATAATCTATGTAAAATGTTGGACACAGTGCACATAGTCAACACTCAATAAACATTAGCTATTACGATTTTAGAGTGAATGAATTTAAGAAGCTTTGTGTGAGTCTAAAGGCACTGAGAAAAAAATGGATGAGTCATCTGGCATTTGTAGAGAAGAAAATGATCACAAATCATGTTTTGTTGTGGCCATGGCAGCTTTGAAATCCCATCCCTCTAAGGCTAGCTGAGTGGGGAATGTCTTGGTGACTGAGGTCCAGACAAGGGTCATTGTTCAGACCGGGAAACTTTTTGGCCTGTTTTGCTCAGGTATGGTTAAGAACTTTCCAAATGCCCTAAGGCTGAAAGAGACACATACAGGCCGCCAATCTTGATGACAAGAAACCCCGAATTAGGGGGAAATTTCCCACTGAATATCAGATGTTTTAATCAGTGTTATGAACACAATTTCTGCTACCAAGAGAGGAAAATGGGATTTAAGGAGAGAAGAACTACTTTAAAGAGCTTTCTATACTCTCTGGATCTATGTAATGCAATAAAAAGGCTTAATGTTTTTGCAGTATGTTCTGAAGGAGCCACTTTACCATGGCACGATGTTCTATTACATGCATAAGGCCCTGAAGGTGCACACACTGGATTATTTAGCTGTTGGATGTGTTCTCTTACCAGATTTCCTCTTTTAAAAGAAGGAATGAATGCGTGAAGAAAGACTTGTAAATGACTAAGAAAATAATGTTTTAAAGTTTTTTTTGTCAAAATTTGTGGGGGTTTTTTCTTGACTTGTGAGGCTCCAAATTCACCCTTAACAAGAAACGGTCATTAGAGTGAATCGGCAACCAACAGATTGATTGTTAAGATGAAACTTCCTTCCATCTAAACAATGAGTTCCTTCCTTTTGTCTAAACAATGGGTGATTGTTATCCACATTTAAGTAATGTCGGAAAGACCTAGAAATTGTGAATACTTTTTAACAACTTAATTTCTTTAGAGAAAAGCTGATAATTGGAAAGAGAAATAGTCCTACAGGAGGCCCGGGGACCTCTGGGGATGCAGTGGACACTCCTTTGTCTGAGCCACCCTCCGGTGAAGCTGGAGGCGGTGTGAGTCCGGCAGCCTTTCCTTCTCACCTCACCTCTGCTGCTCTGACCGGACAGACGGTTTCTAAATGTGTTCACCACGTGTCTCATTTACGGGGAAGCTGGAAACTGTGAACATGTGCCTTTGTTCAGGAAGTCAGCCCCAGCCCACACGTTGCTCGGTGCTGCATCTGGCTAAGCAGGGGTGGGGAACAGCAGCAGGTGTCCCTGGAGCGCTCAGTGCAGGTGGCAGTGATGGCGGAACGTGCTCCTGGTGGTGACGCCGAACGAGGAAACCCTAAACAACATATGCCCGACAGCGAGCACTCACCGTTCTCATCGGAGGGCCGGGGCCTCCGGAGCAACATCCCCCGCTAACAGCATGGCCTGTGGTTCTCAGCCTCTGGCCACCGCTGAGGTGTCTGCTCCATGAAAAGGGCCCAAGTGGCATTTCCATGTGAAAATAGTAAGACGTGTCCTCTTCCATCCATGGTTTTGTGGCTGCATTAATGGGAGGAGAAGCCTTACCAGCTGTTGACCTTAAGACTGGAGATTGAACCCCTCACTGATGCATTCTGCACAGCGTCATGATGGACAGCCGGGCACCATAGCAGAGAACCGGGGGTGAGCCCAGCTCCCACCCTGACTGCCTGGAACCGTGGGCAAGTTTTTAAAAAGGTTAACTTTGCCTCAGTTTTCTTCTCTAGAAAATGAGATCATATAATTAATCCCCTAGAGTTGTGTTGATATTTATGAGTGACTGGTATTTACACAGCTTAAGATGGTACCTGGCGCATGGTAAATGCTATCCAAGTTGGCTGTTTTTGCTCACTCAGCAGGTATTTATTGGGCGGCACTTATGTTGTAGGCCTTGGGGAACCTGCAGTGAACACAGCAGACAAGTCTCTGCACACAGATCTGACATCATGTCTAGACCACTCAGGGCAGAGCTTCCGGTTATCTCATTTCTGCTACTTTTCACCAGGCACAAGATCTGAGATCCAACAAACACGATGTGATCGCTGAAGGTCTCAGGAAGAAGAAATTCGTGTCACCAAAAACATAGATTTAACTAAATTAATAGTGCTCAGCTATCCTCCAAGACAACCCACTTCCCAAGCTCACCAACAAGCTACAAACACACCACACTCACCCATTCACACATACAGGCACATGCATGGACATGTGCACACACATGCATTCACATGTGCACACAGGCCCATGAATGCATGTGCACACATAGTGCCCACACATACATGAACACACCCACACCACACACACGTAGGCATGCATTCACACACAGGCATAGGTGCACATGGGCATAGCACAAACATGAAGATGCAAACACACATTTTTGTGCACACTGACAATTCTGCATATGTACTTATATGCATGCCCACACACATGCACACCCATGAAAATATGTGTAAACATGACAGCTCACACACGTGTACACACATGCACATTCATGCATGCATGTATTCACACATGCTTATGCCACACCTGCTTTTGTGTGCACACTCACACGTATGCACACACATGCAGCCTCTCCTCTGCCTTTGCAGGTCATCCTTAGCCACACACATCTGACTTCTGACTCCTGGTCTACTCTTACGCCTGATTCCTTTCAGCCTTGGCCTTGGACGTTGCTGATGACTGCTCCTTCGTGAGCCTCTTTTCCGCGACCGTCTTGATCGTTTTCTGACTTCCTCATGGCTGCCCTCTGCTCACCGCTATCATCTGTATTTGGCTTGAAACCTTGAGTGTTGGCATCACCTCCAGCATCTTCGCTTCCTGCCATGGGCATTATCTTCAGAGATCCGAATCAATCCCTTAGATATTCCAAACTAGCAGTGATGCCAATCTTTATTTGTCTGAAGCTCATTCTAGAACCTCAGATCCACATCCCCAGGTGATAGAGTCCTGTTCTCACCTTCAGAATAACTCCCTCTGCCACTGCCCCTCCCTCACCTTGTCTAGGCCATTGGGTGCCGTGTGCACTCAGCTGGAGCCTGCTCAGTCCACTCACTGCCCATGTGTTTCTCCGCCACAGTTTCTCCGTGACTGCCTCTTCCCCCAGGCTCACTCCTACAACCCGCTCCGTGTTGATCGCTTGGCAGACTGTACCCTGGAAGTCCATGACACTTTGTGCACTGCAGGCAGCACTTAGTCAACACTGACATCTGTGTTTGCTTTGCATGAACTCACGCCTGTTTGCAGAGAAAAACAGGCACAGGCCATACCCAAACCTGCAGCCATGTTTGGAGTAGGACCCTTGTTTTAAAAATGTGGTAAAATATACATATTTTGAAGTATATATGAAGTGTATATGAAGTATGCAGTGCACAGTCATTGAGGACATTCACAGTGATGTTCAGCTGTCACCACTGTCACCAGAACCCTGTCATCTTGCAAAGCCAAACCTCCATTGCCATTAAACCCCAGCTCCCCATGCCCCAAAACCAGCCCGTGGCACCCTCTGCTCCACTTCCTGTCTCTATGAGTCTGAGGACTGCAGATACTTCATATGAGCCGACTCAGGCAGTGTCGGTCTGTTTGTGCCTGACTTGTTTAACTTAGCATAATGTTCTCAAGGTCATCCCTGTTGTGGCACGTCAGAATTTCCTTCCTTTCTAAAGGTGAGTCATATTCCATTGTATAGATGTAAGATTCTGTTTACCCAATCATCCACTGACGGGCACTTGGGTTGTTTCTACCTTTTGGCTGTTGAGAATAATGTTGCTATAAAAATGGTGTGTTCGTCCGTTCTCACATTGCTATAAAGAACTACCTGAGGCTGGGTTGTTTATGAAGAAAAGTGGTTTAATTGACTCACAGTTCCACAGGTTATACAGGAGGTATGGCTGGGGAGGCCTCAGGAAGCTTACAGTCACGTCAGAAGGCAGAAGGGAAGCAAGCTGTCTTTATATGATGGAGAGGGACAGAGGAGGAGCGTGAAGGTGAAGTTCGACACACTTTTCTTTTTGAGGTGGAGTTTCACTCTGCTGCCAAAGCTGGAGTGCAATGGCATGATCTTGGCTCACTGCAACCTCCATCTTCCAGGTTCAAGCAGTTCTTCCACCTCAGCCTCCTGAGTAGCTGGGGTTACAGACATGCACCACCACACCCAGCTAATTTATGTATTTTTAGTAGTGACTTTGTTTCACCATGTTGCCTAGGCTGGTCTCAAGCTCCTGACCTCAAGCAATCTGCCCACCTTGGCCTCCTAAAGTGCTGGGATTACAGGTGTGAGCCACTGCGCCTGGTGGAGAAGTACTGCACACTTTTAAACAACCAGATCTCATGAGAACTCTACCACAAGACAGCACTAGGAGAATGGTGCCAGACCATGAGAAACCACCCCCATGGTCCAGTCACCCACCAGGCTCCACTCCAACACTGGGAAACACAGCATATGAGACTCAGATGTGGACACAGAGCCAAACCATGTCAGTGGCCGTATAGATCATCTTTTAACATCTCTTCTTTCAATTATTTTGAGTTTATACACAGAAGTAGGATTGTTGGATCATGTGGCAGTTGAATTTTTTAAATCATAAGGAGTTGCTGTACTGTTTCCCGTAATATTGCAAAATTTTATATTCCTAGCAATAGTATTCAAGGGTTCTAATTTCTTCATATCATCATCACCACTTGTAATTTTCTGTTTTATTTTCTTGTTTGTTGTAGCCATCCTAGTGGGTGTGAGGTGGTATCACACGGAGGTTTCATTTTTGTTTCCCTAATCACTGGTCATGTTGGACATCTTCCACGAGCTGATGGGTCACTGATATATCTTCTTGGAGTAATGTCTATTCAAGTCTTTTGCTCATCTTTCGATTGGGTTGTTTGCTTGTTTTTTGTGGCTCAGTTGTAGGAGTTCTTACGTGTTCTAGACATCAAGCCCCTATTAGATATACGATTTACAAACTTTCTCTCACATTCTCTGGGTTGGATTTTCACTCTTTGGTAGTGTCCTCTGATACACAAAAGGTCTTAATTTTGGTATTATTCCATTTGTCTATTTGTTTGGTTGCCAGTGTTTTTGGCATCATGTCTGAGAAATCATCGCCAAATCCAGTGTCATGCAGTATTCCCCCTATTTTTAATCATAAGAATTTTACAATTTTAGCTCTAACATTTAGGTTTGTAATCTATTTTGATTTAATTTTTGTATGTGATGTAAGATAAGGGTTCCATTTATTTTTGCAAATGGATATCTAGGTTTCCCAGCACCATTTTTTTAAAAGATTGGCCCTTCTGCATTGAATAGTCTTGATGGCTTTTGTTAGAAATTGTCTGAGCACCTGTGTGAGGGTTTCTGTCGTTGCTCTCTATTCTGTTCCGTTGATCTATGTCTTTCTTTATGCCAGTGCAACATTGCTTTGATCAATGTAGCTTGGCAGTCAGTTTTGAAATTGGGGATTGTGAAATCTCCAACTTTTCTTAAAGATTGTTGTGGCTATTCAAGGTCCTTGACATTCCATAGGAATTTTAAGATGGATTTTTCTATTTCTGTAAAGATGTCTTTGGAATTTTGATAATGATTGCATTGAATTTGTAGATAGCTTTGAGTAGTGTGGACATCCTAACAGTGTTAAGTCTAACAATCCATGAGCACAGATGTCTTTTCTTCAGTGGCGTGTTCTTTAATTTTTGTCATCAATGTTTTGTAGTTTTCAGTGTACAAGTCTTTTGCTTCCTTGGCTAAGTTAATTCCATGTATTTTATTCTTCGTGATGCTATTGTAAGTGAGATTTTTTTTCTCAGTATCCTTCTCAGGTTGTTCACTGTTAGTTTATAGAAATGAAACTGATTTTTGAGTGTTAATTTTGTATCCTTCAACTTTGTGTGCAGGATTTGCTCAGTTCGTCTGTTAATTCTAACAGATTTTTTTGTTGAATCTTTGGAGTTTTCTATATGTAAGACAGTGTTGATTGTGAACAGTGATCATTTTATTTTCCTTTTCCATTTGGATGACTTGTTTTTCTTCCAAGTTGCTCTAGCTCAGTTATCTAGTACGATGTGGAATAGAACTGGCAGCAGTAGGGATCCTTACTTTGTTCCTGATCTTAGAGAAAAAGTTTTCAGTCTTTCACTATTGAGTATGATGTTAATGTGGGCTTTTATATAAGGCCTTTATTATGTTGAGATATTTCACCCAATTTCTAGTTTGTTGAGTGTTTTACATCATAAAAGGTGTTGAATTTTGCTGGTTACTTTTTTGCATCAATTAAGATGATAAAAGTTTTTATTTCTCCTTTTGTTCATGAGGTGTGTTGCATTGATTGATTTTTCTATGTCAAACAATCCTTTCATTCCATGGATAAATCTTACTTTGTTACATTGTACAGTGCTTTTAATGTGCTGTTGAATTTTGTTTACTAGCATTTTGTTGAGATTTTTGCATCAATATTCATAAGGGATATTGGTCTGCAGATTTCTTTTCCTGTAGAGTGTTTGTCTGGGTTTGGTATCAAGGTAACACCAGCCTCATACAATGACTTGGAAAATATACCCTCATCTTCAGGTTTTTTTTGAAGTGTTTAAGAAGGATTAGTGTTAATTCTTCTTTAAATATTTGGTAGAATTCACCAGTGAAGCCATCTGGTCTTCTCTGATTTCTGATTTTAGCTATTTGAATCTTTTCTATTTTTTATTTAGTCAATATAGCTAAAGCTTTGTCATTTTAAAAAATATTTTTGAAGAATCATGTTTTGCATCTGTTGTCTATATTGTTTTTCCGTTCATTCTTTTTAAAAATTCTGCTAAAAAATGTTTAAGTAACTTACAGTTAGGCAGGATAAAAAGCAAACAGAGAAATTTTTTAGAAGACAGGAAACAAGATAAAATGTCAGACTTAAGCCCTAAGATATCAATAATTACATTAAGTGGAAATGGTATAAAGGCACCAATTAAAAACCAGAGATTGGCAAAGTAGATTTACAAGATGGCCAAGCTCTAATGAAGAAACTTACTTCAAAGGTAACCATGTAGATAGTTTGAAAGTCAAAGAGTCAGAAGAGATAAATCATATAACATTAATCAAAGGAAAGAAGGAATAGGCCTATTAGATAAAGGAGACTTCAGAGAAAATAAAATTACTAGTTGCAAAGAGAGTAGTGTTACAGAATGATAAGAGGCTCAGTCCACCAAGAAGCCCCAGCAGTCCTGGTAAGTATTCACCAAACAACAGGGCTGCAAAATACGGGAAGCAAAAACTGAGAATTGAAAAAATGGAAAAATCCACAATTACAGTGGAAGGCCTCAACACTCCTTCTCAACAATGGAAAGACATCTAGGTAGAATATCAGCAAATATATAGAAGAATTCAACAGTTGCATCAACTAAAAGAATCTAGTAAACATTTATGGAATCTAGCCCACTACATACTACAGGATAATAAACATTATTTTGAAGTGTCTATGCAACTTTTAGCAGGATAAACCACATCTAGGGGCATAAATAAGCATCAACAAATTTGCAAGAACTGAAAACATACAAAGAATGTTATCCAATCAAAATGGAAACGAGGCCGGGCATGGTGGCTCACACCTGTAATCCAAGCACTTTGGAGGCCAAGGCGGGCGGATCACCTGAGGTCGGGAGTTCAAGACCAGCCTGACCAACATGGTGAAACCCCATCTTAAAAAAGAAAAAAAAAAAAAAAGGAAACAAATTTGAAATCAACAATAGAAAGATAATAGGAAATTCTCCAAGCACTTTAAAACTGCACACTTGTAAATAAGCAATGTGGCAAACATGAAGTTTCAAGGCAAATACAAAATAATGAGTATATGAAAATGAGAACACTGTAACGTATCAGAGTGTGTGAGACACGGCTAAATCAGGCTGCGCAGGAAATTTACAGCATGAAAAGCATGCATTCATTAGAGAGGAAGAAAAGTCTAAAAACTAGGCTTCTTCCTCAATAAACTAGAAATAGAAGAGCAAAATAAACCCCAAAGAAGAGCCGATGTTAGCAAAGTTGAAAACAGAAAAACAGAAGAGGAAACCAGTGAAACAGAGAGCTGTTTCTTTGAAGTTGTCAGTAAATTTGGCAAATGTTTAGAAAGACTCACAAAAAAAAAAAGAGGGGAAAAAGAGAAAACAAAAATTGAGACTATAATAAATGAAACGGGGTATCATTGCAGACTGTGTAAACTTCCACAGCATAATAATAAAGTACAATGATAACTCTACCCATAGAAATCTCACAACTTGAACTGATGAGACTGTTTCCTCTTCAACCACAAATTGCCACAACCCCATCACTATAGAGGCTTTGGGTAGCCTTATAATTACTAAGAAAACTGAATTTGTAATTACAAACTTTCAAAACAAAATGTTTATCTCAGATGGTTTCACTGGAGAATTCTAGCAAATGTCAAAGAGAACACCAGTATCTTGGCTGGGGTGGCTCACACCTGTAATCCCAGCACTTTGGGAGCCGAAGCAGGCAGATCACCTGAGGTCGGGAATTCGAGATCAGCCTGACCAACATGGAGAAATCCCCGTATCTACTAAAAATACAAAATTAGCAGGGTATGGTGCTGCATGCCTATAATCCCAGCTACTCAGGAGGCTGAGGCAGGAAAATCGCTTCAACCCAGGAGGTGGAGGTTGCGGTGAGCCAAGATCATGCCATTGCCCAGCCTGGGCAACAAGAACGAAACTTCATCTCAAAAGAAAAAGAACACCAATATCTTTTCTACAATATCTTCTAGAAAAAAAAGGAGGAGGAAACACTTACCCATTCAGTTTTTGAAGCAAGCATTGCTCTTAAACGAAACACAGTCAAAACACTGCAGAAAATAAACTGCAGACCAATATTCTCCATTTATACGGGCATGAAATCTTCATCAAAGCACTAGGTGATCAACACCAACCAGAGGCACACCTGCTGTTATCACTCTTATATCCGCCCCAGTTCCTTGTCCAGGCTGCTTGCTTTCTGCCCACTATTGTGGCCGCATTTTCCTTACTGGAAATGAGCAAATCAAAGGAAGTGAGTTATCTGTCATCTTCTGAAGTTATAGCATCTCACCTGAGCAGCAGGGCTGTGGCATCCTGTTCTTGGTGTTCAGAACGCAGATAAGAAATCTGGTCTGGGCCAGGCGCAGTGGCTCACGCCTGTAATTCCTGCCCTTTGGGAGGCCAAAGTGGGTGGATCACTGAGGTCAGGAGTTAGAGACCAGCCTGGTCAACATGGTGAAATCTTGTCTCTGCTAAAAATACAAAACTTAGCCAGGCATGGTGGCGCACGCCTGTAATCCCAGCTACTCGGGAGACTGAGGCAGGAGAATCACTTGAACCCAGGAGGCGGAGGTTACAGTGAGCTGAGATTGCACCACTGCACTCCAGCCTGGCGACAGAGCAAGATTCCATCTCATAAAAAAAAAAAGGTGGGGAGGTTATTCCTGGTATTCTTAGGTCTTTTTCTTTTTTCTTTTTTCAACTCTTCAGGTAATTCTCTGCTTTATATTTTTGATGGTTTCTGTAATTATTGATTGCTCTGTGCTGTATTTCTCTTGGTTTATTTTATTCCAAAAGCTGAACCTCAAGGCCATTTACTAAGTTTTCATTAATAAGACCTCTTTTGATATTTTCATATAAAAGTCAGAAACTATTTTACGTTTTGGTCAGTTGCAGAAGGAGGTACTTAGAACTCTTTTTTCTTGAACTCATTAATTGATTCAGAAAGATTTGCTGTAAGCCCAGAGCTGTGGTCGGCAGTTGATGATTTTTCTGTGGGTCACCATATAATGTGCTAGAGGTAAAGTTCAGTATGACAAGACCGTCCCATCTTCAGCCAAACCAGGAAGTGTTCTGCACATACATTTTCTCCATAATTTCATCACTAGATTAAATGTTATCCTAATAAGTTCTTTCTGCAGCCTCCTGGGGAATTCCAGATGACTATAAATGTCCAGTTACCTGGACATTCTCTCCCTGAGTTACATGAAGATGTTTAAATAACCAATTTTATCAAAATTTGCTGGGCAGTCTAGGAGGATGTCTTTCAAGAAACCTGTACGCAAAACTAAACATTCCCAGACTCCCTCCGATGTGGGAGGTGGGCCGTGAGGCAACACTTCCTTCAGGATTTGGGGCACGTGTGCTAATGAGAGTTTCTTCCAGGGCATCAAGTGAGAAGCTGTAAACATAGAGGACACCTGGAGATAATCCCAGCACGTCATCCATTCACTAGGCTGAGAGAATTGTGTCTGCAAAGTTCTGAGAAGACTGTTTTGTGGCAGTTGTATGTACAGCAGTAATGAGGAAACAGATTTTTTTTTTGATTCCCTCAAGTACTAAACATGCAAATGATGAGACACTCTGTGTGTCTGGAAGGATATTGATTGATTAATTCTGAAAATGAGAATTTGTGTAGCCAGAAGTTCCTTAGACTAAAGCTTTTTCTTTTTCCTCCATCCTAAGCCCCTTTGGAGATCATGCAAATGTGTCGTGTGCTTATGTAGCCATCTGGAATAACTTTGTCCTGTGCCACAAAGATGGGCTATAATTACTGAATATGTGTGCACTGCCATTCAGCTGTACCACTGATGTTCCCAATCTCTATAGATCCTATGATACTAGCTCCTTAGTCTACATAAAATATAGCGATCACCCTTGGAATACTTGCATTTCATATTCTGTAATCACTGGATTTAAATTCTGGAGATTGAGTAGCTTTCACACCTAAGCTATGAGAATGTCACCTCTTGTAGACGTTCACATAGACTCTCAATCCTTCCCACATTCTGGGTCAAGTTCAGAGAAGGGGAGCAGGTGGAGCTGGCTGGGACTGTGCTTTTCAGCCGCGATTCACTGAGATCTGCTCTCGTACTCATCCCAAATGCCTGCGAGATGTGGAACATTCGCGACCACAGGCTGTGTGTGCAGCTTGGCGAGACCCCATTATCCTGGAAGGATCAGGAGCTGTGTGAAGCCCACGGTGGATGGGCCCTTCCAGCCTTTCAGGCTCACCCCCGGCTCTCCTCTAAAAGGAGAGGGGCAGGGACTTGACCTGCTGTGTTTGTGATGGCCTCTAAGGAAGTGTTGACAAGCATGAAGACATCGAAGGCACTGTTCCGCTTTTCAGGAAAGGACACAGCAAAACAAGAGACAAGGGAGGAAGAGCCTCCCGAGTCACACAGCCACAGGGCCGAGCACACGCAGGGGTGAGGCGTGGAGGCTTGTCAGGCAGTGTGTGGAGCCCACGGAGTGGAGCTGTAGCAGGCCTGAGACCTGAGGCCGGCCCCCTCCCACCTCAGCCAGGGTGTGTGTGTGCCGTGCGCTGTGTGTGTGAGCCACACACTGTGTGTATGCATGCATGTGTGTGAGAGCCATGAGCTTTGTGTCAGAGCAGTGTGCTGTGAGCTGCACGCTGTGTGTGTGCATGTGTGTATGCCATGCACTGTGTGTGTGTCAGAGAGCCGTGTGCTGTGTGTGTGTGCCCCATGCTGTGTGTGTGTGTGCCCCTTGCTGTGTGTGTGCTTATAAGCTGCATGCTGTGTGAGAGCTGTAGGCTGTGTGTGGGTGTGAGCCGCACATTGTGAGTGTGTGTTTGTGTGAGTCATGCACTGTGCAAGTGTGTATATGGTGTGAGCTGTGCTGTGTGGGTGTGTGAGCCATGGCTGTGTGGGTGTGTGAGCTGTGTGCTGTGTGTGTGTGTGTGTGTGTGTATGGTGTGTGAGCCATGCATTTTGTGGGTGTGGGTGTGTGTGTGTATGTGTGTGTGTGAGAGAGAGAGAGAAGGAGAGAAAGAGGGAGAGAGAGAAGGCACCAAGCACCCCTTTCCCACAGAAGTAACATGCTTGGATGCCAGAGGGCCATGCCCACCCTGGCTCCCAGGCAGGCCCAGAACACACAGTTCAATGGCTCAGATTCTCTTCTAAATGTGAATTTTTTACCTGCAGGTTTATTACAGAGATTGTTAAAAATAACCTTGACCAAGTATGAGGGTTTATGCCTCTTTTGTCAAGAGTAGCATGAAAACATTTAAAGCTTACGTGTCTCCTTCACTCAACACAACTGCAGGTGCATTGGCAGGCGATCCCGGCCTCTGCAGCCTGAAACCCAGAGACAGACAGGGCGGGGCCAGGGAGCAGAAAGCCTGGGTTTCCCCTGCGAAGGTTTGTGCTGGTCCAGCCGCCCTTCACCCACACCACCCGCCTGGGGCTGAGACGCCCTTCAGCCTGCGGGAGCTCTAGCACCTGGTGGCCGATGTGGTTTGTGTTTGCTTTTGGTGGCGTCCCTGCTGTACTCTTCTGCTTGATGTGTTTTACATTGTACTGCTCTGCAGCGTCTTCTCAGGAAAGTGCCATTTCTAGCTCCTGCCGGAACACGCTCATGGGCCCCATGGAGAGAAAAGTGAACATATTACCAATAGGTATAATGAGCTAGCAGAAAGAAAATTCAGCGGTTTACTGTGTGTTTAAAAATGCTTTGGAGAATAGAGATTGGCTGGGCTCTGTGCATGTGTTGTGAGTTAGAGCAGTGCCTGTAAACAGCCCCCCTCACAGACTTGGAAATATTTGCCTCTCGACACAAAGCAAGGAAGAGCTCTCTGTGCACCAGTGTCCCCGCAGGTCTCCCGCGACCCTGCATCCTCCTGTTATGTTCCCCGTAACTTATATGTCAGAGCATTTTATAACTTTTGACCAAAGAGGGGTTAATATTGCAACTACCTAATTAAGTTACACAGCATTATTAAAGAATGTTTTCTCAAAATTCATACTTTTTTTCTAGTCCAAAACATATACGTGCAGCTGGCAAGGAAAGATACTGTGTTTCACGGTGGATTTCACATCGGGATTTACCTGTTTTGAGAGTAAGACAAAGGTAAGACACGAGCGGGCATCCATGCCACTCTATTGCCATGTGCTTGGTTACGTTCCACGGGCGCTAACACTCACGTGCATCTGGTAAAGCCCCCACCTGCTGGGTTGTGTACTGTGCAGAGGTCGTGTGTTCATGGACTGTCATTTCTCTGATAGTTCAGGGCCCCAGGATTTCCACAAGCCCTGATGGCGTTTGGCCAGGAGGGTTTACAGCAGGGCCGGGTGGGCGGAGATGGAAGTTGAGGACGAGGATGCTAACGAGGGACCCACAACCCTTGAGTAAACACTTAAGAACACCCATTTTTAGACTGCATTCTAGCCTAGACAATAGAACAAGAATCCTGTTCTCTCTCCCTCTTTCTCTTCCTCTTTCTTTCTCTCTTACATTCTTTTTTCTTTCTTTCACCCTTTCTTTCTTTCTTCTTTTCTCTTTCTTTCTTAAAAAAAAAAAGATCCTTTGCTTGCAGAAATTGCTTTAAATTTTATTAACTTTTCCATTCCTTTAAACAAACTTCTGACAGACCATGTAGAGGTTTCTGCACTAAATTTTTTTAAATAAACATTTATAGATGTATCACTTTTTGTTAATAGCATGTTGTCAATTTAACCCTGACTAGGTAGATTAACAAACAAGAAAGAGGTTCAAAGGTCATATAGAAACTTTAAATATTTTGTTTGTTAAAAAATTTATGTGTATGAATTAATATGGGAAATAAAATTTCTATTTTAAGTGTTGTTTAGTTACTATTGAACAATGATAAAAAGTCACAAGTTTGTATACACTTCTCTATATTGACCACCTGTAAGCATACTTTCAAGGAATGAGCTGCATACTTTTTGTAATTCATTTTGTTTCCCTATGCTATGTTTGGTTGAATTACACTTAAGTAAAAGTAAATTTATTTTTGTTAAATAAAGTCATAAAGTTATCATAGCCATCATTTGTCTGTCTTTAGGGGTTTTTTAAAAAATTATTTATTAGTCTGTTAATTCCTTTGTAATGTTTCTTATAGATTATCAGTCCAAAATAGATGGGAAATAAAAACACAAAATTTAAAATGATAACAAAAAGACAAAACAAATTTCCAAACACCTGTACTTTAATACAGATGGTTTGGGAAAATAAGCAAAGCCTTTCTTATCATGGCATGGCATTTAGTTTTAGAGCTAATATCTGATCTCATCATTGCACTGTCAACAGAAAAGGTGAAGGGAGCAGTTTCTGAACAGACCCATCCGCTAATCTGGCTCACAGGCTGGTGAAATTGACTCTTACCAGCAACCGCTATGGCCTAATATTGAAGTACAAGCTCTACCTCAGGCCTGGTTCCTCAACAGTCATCACTGAGAGATTCAGGCGAGAGGGAGATAACTTCAAGAGGGCAGCCATTCTCCCAGGTATCTCAGTGCAGCTGAAGGCTCTCAGTCCTGCTGTGGCCATTAACTATCCATGGGACCTGTGGAACATTGCAGTCTCTGGGCCTTTCTGTATTTGTCTGTGCCAATTGTTCTAGTTACTGTCCGCTGAACTGATGTTCTGTGTTTGTCAAAAATATAATGTATTCTGGTAAAGGGGGAGAAGAGGAACTGGGGATGAAAAGAATGACAGAGTCCAACCGAGTAAGACAACCTAATTTACTCTCAGGTAAACTGCGAAAGTCAGGTTTGATTCCTGCTATTGGTTTTCCTAAATTGCATCTTTTCTGGAAAGGAAATGATTCAAGATCTGCATTGAAATCTCTTATTCTATAATATTTACTTTATCCTCCAAATAGTCCTACTGGAACCTGTATTACTATCGGTTCTAGTATTAGAGACCAGATCTTAAACCTGTTTTTTGAAATTTTCTCTTTGCTCATTTCATGGGTTTATTCAGTCATCTGACACTATTGTATTGTTGATTTTATATTAGTGACAGTAATAAGTCGATTATGTCACATCTAATATATAAAATTAATCTAGTAAAAATTCACAGAATGTAAATTTCCCTAAATTATTATTTGCTTCTGGTGAAGAATCTACACTTCATTTTAATTCCTGCTTTCAAAAATGCTTTTAAGCTTAGTTGTGATTTATTTTATTGTGTTTTTTATATACTTCCAGGAGTTTCATCTTAATCTGGTATTTGAAATGGTAATTGATAGGGGAAATCATTCAAGATAACATGCTCCAGAAGGAAAATATACCCTGCTGTTGTTCCAGCTCCTTAAATCATATTGTACTTCGTCTAATAAGAAGGCTAATTTGCCTGGGAAAGAGCAAATGTGTTTGCTGCAAAGTGGATTTTTTATTTCCAGGTAAGAGAAATGTCAGGCTAAGGAACAGAGGTGTAGCATTCCTTGATTTTAATGTCTAAATAGAGAGATTTGAAGCACTACAAAATGACATTCTTCTAGAAAATGATATTAATAGGAGAGTAAAGAGAAGTTATTTACTCATCAACTGTTTGTTGAAAACCTAATGTAGGTCAGATGCTGATCTTGAAGTTAAGGATGCAACAATAAATAAAACAAAATTTCTGCCCCTGGCTTACACTGAACCCAAATAATGATGTCTTTGCCATGAGGAGCCTAGGAGTCATTTACATCTTCCACCTCAGTAATTTACATTTTTCTACGTCAAGAAAAAATTGTATTTCCTGCTGAACTTCAACCAGTCTTGAAATGTAACTGTGAGATATTGAGCATCCTCTATAAGTCAGCTGATTTACTCATTCTGTCTCACTCTCCTTGTAACTAACCCCACCAAGTACGAACTATTATGTTTCTATAATAGATCACTATAGTCCTAAAGGAATAAAATGGTTTCATCAAATCACATATAGCTTGTGACACAACTGAGGGTTTCCCTCAGGTGCTAGAGTTATTTTGAAAAAGTCTGTCATAGAAACAGTATTATTCGAAATTTGTGGCTGATATTTCTGCCACTTAATTGTACCAGAAGATCCAGAAGATTCAAGGATTTCTAGAAAGTGTTCCTACACTGTCAGCTCTAGCCCTTATGAGAAGTCATGCGCTACAGATCCCTGTCTAGAACAGATCCACTTAAAGGCAGGAAAGAGAGTGTGTTTAATCCTAGAGAGGATTTTTTTAATGTGTTTTTGTTTTGACAGAAATCTTGCTTTTGATTTATGTGTTAAATTTCCTTGTGGGTCTTTTATTTAAGAATACAAATGTCGACCGAACATGGTGGCTCAGGCCTGTAATCATAACACTTTCGGAGGCTGAGGTGGGCAGATCATGAAGTCAGGAGATTGAGACCAGCCTGGCCAAGATGCTGAAACCCCGTCTCTACTAAAAATACAAAAGAATTAGCTAGATGTGGTGGTGCACGCCTATAATCCACCTACTCAGGAGGCTAAGGCAGGAGAATCGCTTGAACCTAGGAGGCAGAAGTTGCAGTGAGCAGAGACCACATCACTGCACTCCAGCCTGGGTGACAGAGACATTTTGCACAATTATTTAGTTGTTATTAAATAATTATATTGAAATGCTGATTTTATATTTAAAAGTAATAATGCTACAGTTATGTGTAACTTAAGTATGAGGATAAATTCTGAGAAATGCATCATTAAGTGATTTCATCATTGTGTGAACATCACAGTGTATACTGACAGAAACACAGTTGGGTTAGTCTACTACACATTTTAGCTATGTGGTATAGCCTACTAATTCTAGGCTACAAACTTGTTCAGCATGTTATTGTCCTGAATACTGTAGGCAACTGTAACACCCATGGTAAGTATCTATGCATCCAAACATATAAAGAACATATAAAGAACATTAAAAATATGGTATTATAATCTTATAGAACACCATTGTATATAAAATTCATCATTGACTGAAATCTTATTTTTGTATTTGCTACCAATATTATAATATAATATTACATAATATAGCATTACATTACTATGTAATATTTACAATTACAATAAATTATAGCTATCATTAGTTATTATATAATATTTCAATAAAATAATGTTTTGGAAATTTAATTTTCTCAGATTGATGAATGTCTTGGCCAAGAACTCACAAGAAGATAACAAAATTAATACAAAAACCTAGGTCTCCACTCTCTCTCTTTTTTTTTTTTCTTTGAGATGGAGTTTTGCTCTCTTACCCAGGCTAGAGTGCAATGGTGGGATCTCAGCTCACTGCAACCTCCACCTCCCAGTTTCCAGGGATTCTCCTGTCTCAGCCTCCTGAGTAGCTGGGATTACAGGCACCTGCCACTATGCCTGGCTAATTTTCGGTATTTTTAGGAGAGACAGGATTTCACCATGTTAGCCAGGCTGGTCTTGAACTCCTGACCTCAGGTGATCCGCCTGTCTTGGCCTCCTAAATTGCTGGGATTACAGGTGTGAGCCACCGTACCCGACCAACACTCTCCTACTACTGTAATCTCCAGGAGAAACATGTCTTTTGAAAAGAAAATCAATGTTTTGAATTTATTTTTTAGTATCAAAGTAAACAAATATTTAGTAAGTAAATCTGAAGTTTAAACTAATCTCAAATATTTAAACTATACAAAACAAAGAGGAATTAAAGAACTTTTTTAACAAAAGAAAATGTATAAATGAACAAACCTTCACAAGACTTGTCTTAAATAAGAAATCAAAGCTGTTCCTGTATTGTATTTACTCAGTAATTCAAACAATGAACATCTGCATTTTTTCTTTTTTGAGAACCCAAGAGCTGTATGTATCATCCAGACATGAGCCTACCTGCAAAAATAAAACAAACAACAAGGCAAAACAAGCTAACCTTACTAACAAAGGCTAAACATAAAGTTTGATAATGCCCTGCTATCTTAAATCGCAAGATGTCAGGATGCTAAACCAGTAGCAGTCAGAATTGGTGCTCTACCTGTTTGACAGTCCACTACTGCTCACTCTTACTCTCTGCTTTTGTTGCTGTACAGAGTCTTGAATTCTTAGGTTATTTGGCAAGTCATTAGTAATCACTTTTCTACAGTTGAACAAAAGGACTGATTTGAAAGATATTCTAGATATTCAGTCTAGAAGAACTTGGATAAGATACAATTTTTCTTTTTTAGTAGAGACAATTACATTTTGATTAACTGTATTTAGAGCAATTAGATCTCATGTACCAACATATTCCAATAGTAAGATCTTTAAAATAAGATTATGCAAGTAGATAGGATCTTTCCAGTGCGCAGAAATCATAAATATCAGCCAGACTACATACACATTTAACAAAATATATTATTTTGGGTTTAAATCCCATGTCTGGTATTTTACTGGCTTCATTGAAAACCAAATGGGTTAAGTTTTTAATGTTAACACAATCACTTGCAAATCATTATTTCTTCTAGGTTTTGCAATAACCATATTCTAGCTTTGTTTTTGTAGTATCTTTACCCTCAAATATATGCAAAAATAAATTTAAAATCTTTATAAGAATACTTATAATGTTTAGCCTCCATTTGACTATCTAATTATCTAGTCGTTGTAGGGAACACTATGTAAGATCTATTCCTCTCTTCTTCACATAGCTATTAGTTGACAGTCTAGTGAATGAATACAGAGTTTCAGTGAGACATTATCTTCTCTCTTCGAGTTTGGGCATGCCTTTAATATCTAGTCTTTGAAGAACCCTTGTATATGCATTCACTGAAATGGTGTTGGTTGGAAAAGCCAGCCTTCCCTATATTATGCTCAAGATAAGATTAAATGGTACCTTTAAATCTACAAGTGAGATTGCAGACAGGACATTTTCACCATCTTTCAAGTCATCACACATACTATTATTTTCTTGCCTCTGATTATGTACTTGAACTTGTGATATGGAACTCAGTCCTATTGAATTTTTGTAGAAGTCACTTTTATTTCCAATTTCATAATCTTTTCTGGGATATTGTCCCAATCTATTAATGCTTGATCCAACTATGTCAATGCTGTTCTTGGTTTTTATATTTTCTACAAAATGAGGCTGACATACAATAGTATTCACCCTGAATTCTGGAATATCTTTTCCTTTTTGTTCTTTAGCCAGCACTGCTTTTGCTTTCATCTAATTGCACCGTTGCTGAAAATTTTAATTTCTCTTTCAGGATCTGGGTTTATCATTTGAATCTTGGCCCTTGTACCTTGACTGTCTCCTATTTCTGACCATCATGGCGGCTTATAGAGCTTACCATGTTGTTCTACAGCATAAAGCAGATGGAAGGTCTACAGAGGTCCCCTACCAAGGAATCTGCAGGACTCTATAAGCATCCCCTGGCCAGGACACTGTCAAGGTGGCAGTGAGGAATCTCACTCAGACATGGTCATCTGACTGTTTCCTGGCCCAGCTCCATCCCATAACAATACCATCATAAGATTTGTTTAGTGGCAAAAAGCTTGTATGGGGGATATGTATGAATGTGTTAATTTATTCTGCTTACAAAACACATAGAACTGCATTTTGTAAGTCTGGGGTTAACACCATTATCATCTTCTTCATATGCCAGCAGGCATATCTTTATTTTAAATAAGGAAAGAGAGTCAGGCGCAGTGGCTCATGCCTGTAATCCCAGAACTTTGGGAGGCCGAGGCGGGCAGATCACAAGGTCAGGAGTTCGAGACCAGCCTGGTTAACACAGTGAAACCCCATCTCTACTAAAAATACAAATTAATTAACTGGGCGTAGTGGCAGGTGCCTGTAATCCCAGCTACATGGGAGGCTGAGGCAAAGAGAATCACTTAAATCCAGGAGGCGGAGGTTGCAGTGAGCCAAGATTGCACAACTGCACTCCAGCCCAGGCAACAATGCAAGAGTCCGTCTTAGGAAAATAAAAACAAGGAAAGAAGAATGGCACCAAATCACAGTTGGCTTGGGAAGGACCAGAAACTGCAGAAGATTCTTGACTGTGAGATGCAAATGGTCTAATCCAAACAGGAAAAGATCCATTATCACTCATGCAAACCCTCCCTGGCAGTAAAATGTGCCTGTAGCAGGCAGGAGTTCCAGGTTTTATCATGTTTTCACAATTAAGGACAGTTACAGCTGAGTGCACAGCATGTGGTCATGAGCCAGATAAAAGTGCATCATTAAGTGTTCTACTTAGATTGGGTACCTGTCTGTTTGAATAGTTTATAAATTTCTTAAGAGAGCTAGTTATGGCCAGATATTTTACTTGATGCTTCGTTTTCTAATGCTTTGCTCTGTCTTGTAAGACTGAGTGCTTTCTGCCTATAAAAAAAGTTTCAGCAGAGCATTTAGAAGTATCATTTTGCAGTGGGTGATGAAGACCAGACAGTAACAGTTGCAGTTTTTGGGGTTACCTGTAAGAGGGGAGACTATTTACTTGCTACATATAGTGACTAATAAGCTGGGAATTTATCTAGGCACCTGTATTGCCCCAGTTAAACCTGTGAATCAGTTTACTTTTACATGAAATGAATAAGAGAAAGGCCATTTGTTTTCACCCTACAATTGAGTCTTTTGAGAAAAACTTAGCAGAATCCTCAAATTTGATTTATTATGTTAAAATATGTATTTAACTTCAGCTATATTAAAAAGACTGATACATGATTTATAATATTTGTTTCTTTCTTGGCAGGAGGTTGTTCTGTAATGGAGTGCAATTAACATAACTGTACTAAAAATTGTGGCTACTGAAAACAAAATGAAGAGTTGCCTGCATTCAACCTCTCTGCCTAGTTACCTGTCAATGGGAAAAGCCGCCTATCATCGTGGCAACTTGATAATTATTGGAGTGACTGGGTCATGAGGTGATCCCCTCGCCATCACCTCCTGTCCCCAGTGACTCAGTTGGGTCAGCATGTGTAGCCGACATCAGTAGGGCCAGCAACCTTTTCTTGCTTTAATTTTTATTTGTTTGTTTTAGTGCTATGTCTCATTGTAATTAGAAATCCAGAAAGTCAAAGTTGACTCTCTGCAAGTGTTAGGCATATGAGAGGAAAATTTTGGGAGCTGTTGTCCCCTAAGTCTCTGATATGGGGAGTGCAGATTGGAGGATGAGTGTGAAGCCAGGTGCAGGGAGCCAGGAGACCCAGAGTGCTGGGCACTGAGGCACTTGATACCCACAGAGGTCCTGACCACAGCAGGCCTCTCCACAGCTCAGCTGTTGACCATTCTCTGGAATAAAAAGCAGGAATCTTATGAAAACAAGAACATAGCAAAACGTCAGAGTGTTTCCTCTCCTTTGAACTATGGCAGCTTAAGGAACTGTGAATATCTAGAAGACAAGAACAGAGAGACAACAGAAAGGAGAAAATTCATGACAGAGAATGAAAGAAACTAAGCATGATATCTCTGGGCAAAGAATGTGCAGCAGCAGCGGCAGCAGCTCCAGCAATGCCAGGGAGGTACCACTGATGGGCTTCTCCAGGGATGATGGTTCTGGTGTTGTGCAGGCAGGAGGTGGGACATGGGGAGAGGTGGTCCAGCTGGGTGAATGCCCAGCCAAGCCTTGCCCCTACTTAATATTGAACTCGATGGTTCTGTCCCAGAATCAGCCCTCAAAATGCCACGTCTTCACAGCAATGGGTCCTGGGAACTGGGAGAACTTGGGGGAGCAATGCCCCAAAGCTTAGGGAGTCACTGGACCTGAAGCTCTAGAGGCCTTCACCTTAGGTGAGGAGGGTGGTCTGGAACTGCTGAAGCAGGCTGTGGGCCATGTAGGTAACAGCATCAAGGCTTTAAGAAGCATAGTTTGAGACACCAGGACTTCTCCCTAACTTGGAGGCGGATTTGGGGAGGTTAGAAAGCCACAGGCTACACTAAAGAGACCTAGATGGGGTGTGTGTCCATTGTGCCCGTTGTTAATTGTAACACGTAGACTTGTTTGTTTGTCCACTTTGGTTGGTAAATCCCATGGCTAATAATTTTATCTTAGATTTATCTAAGATTTTTATTTTCCTTGGCCTTTTGTTATATTTTTTCTTTTACTGGATAGTATTGAAGAACTCTCTTAAAATGAACTCTGATTAAAAAAAAAGAAAACACATACATCAGCCATTATCTGAACATGTTATAGATCAAATTGCAATTTCTGTTGAGGTGACAGAGTTAAGTGAAAGGGTAATTAACTTCAGCATATTCATGATGTTGTAAAAACGAGAAATTTGTGAAGCAATGGAAAATTGATTTTAGCAGACTGTACCTATCGTGGTGTTCCTGATCTTTGTTTTCCTCAGAAAAGTCTGGGAATGGATTCCACATCCTTGTTCAATTCCATTGCTTCTTGGAGAAGAGTCTTTCATTGACTTTTCAACACTGGTCTTTCCTCTAACTCCTGGGACACATAAGGTACTTAGACATCATGACAGCAGGTTAAGGTTGAGGCATGGGATGAGGCATGGAGTTTATTGCAACAGCAGGACCCTTTACATCAATGAAGAACTATAGGGAGTATTTTAAAATCCTTTGCCCCATGAAGATGTTCATCTTTCAGAGATGGTCAGAGTAAAGTGTAAGCTCTTGACTCACCACTCCTACGTCTCTCCTGTTCAGCTCTCACCAACAAATAAATTGAGGGCTGAGTGAAATTCTAGGTCTGCTCCAGTTTCTATCTAGAAACAACATCGTATTAACAGCTTTATCCCACCTTGGATTCTAAGTATCAAATTTGGGGAATCCAGTAGCACTGTGGCGCCCGTATTTCATTATTCAAGTCTCTCTGACTCCCCAGCCATACCTGGTATTCCAATAGAAGGAAAGGTCCAATGCTTTTGCAACAGTACCCACGTCCACTAAACTTGAACACATTGTTATTACTCACTTCCTTCCCTAATAGTAGAGAATGAATCTGAATTCTAACTCATTGACTAACACAGTCATCATATATTTATTAATTCAGCCAATAAACAACTATTGACATGTTTATGGACTTCGCATTATGCTAGGTGATAGGGGAAATCTAATCTAAGTTTTTATTTTCAGAAGCTTAATCCTGAACCAAAAGCTCCGATCAAATGGAAAATATACTGAGTCCAGTAGAGAGGTTGCAAGACATCATAATGTAATATAAAATTAGAAAGTTCATTCTTTATTTCACCCATTAAAATGTTAATACTTTGATGGTAAGTTTTTACCAGCTAGTGCGTCGCCTAATTTCTCACTGATCGTCGTACTATGCCAATCTGATCCATTTAAAGAAATATTTAATGACTGACTTTAATGGAACACAAAAATTTCTGGTATGCCAATTGTCTTCCATTTGTCCCTCCCAAAAGGACTGAAGGTTGCACAAAGATGTGAGCCTGGCCTTATGCTTCTCCTTTACCATCCATTTCCCTTAACATAATACTGAGTACATTGCACATGTTCAGTAAAAATATTCTTTAGTATTTATTGATGGGGAAATGTCCTTAGATTTCTGATATTGATACTTAACTCAAACTTGACAGTGAGTCTTTCTCACTGTGGAAAAAAATACAGTACTATCCAATGAGACTGCTGGTGTTTTTTCTTTGTCTAATAATATGTTACTAAGTTCCAATCAGGCTGTTTTAAAATAAAGGTCTGTTTGGGGTTAAAAATAATTTTGGAATGTGGTTTCATACTGCTCATTACAGAGTACTTCTTACAGTGACATTATATGGCTTTGAAAATCTCTGTAAGTACCTTCCTACTTCCAGTGAGTTCTTACAGAAAAAAAAATCCAGTAAGCACATTTCAAGCAATATATTCTCTCCTTTGCTCCTGCCAAACCTCCTGTAAATAGAAATCTCAGAATATTTCTGCCTATTTCCTGTGCCCGTGATTTCCACTAGCAAAATTCTATTGCAAGAGTAGATTAAACTATTTTTCTTCAGTGTTGGCATTTGAGGTTGAGTCAGCATAATTATTCTGAATTTCCCCCCAAATAACTTTCCCTTTAAAAAACAAGCTCAAAGCATTTAATCTGTTATAGTCAATGTGAACGATATCCTGCACACTGGCATGCCAATCTGCTCCAGAGCCAGAGTGGGAGCATCCTGGCAGAGCTTTGACCTCCACTGGTCAGCCCTCCGTGACCAGGAGCATTTACCCTACAGAGATCCTCTGGAGTTTTTTCCTGCATGTAGATGTGGATTACAGCTGATGTCACTGCACTCATAAAAGACCCTGGCAATATTGGCAGGGCTGGTATCAGGTCATTGGCCCTGTCCTCCATGGAGATTCCTTGGCTAATAAGGAAATATTTATGCTTTTTCTCTGTATTGTGGTTTCTCAAGCAAGAATCAAACTCATGGATTTCCATTGCCCTTTATATGGCTCACCCCGCAGTAAGTGTCACCTAACCCTTAAGTAAAAACAAGGCCATTTCAGCCACGTATCTCTAGACAGAGCAGGCCTACTTCCATGAAGTACTAGCCTATTATTTCACATTAATTCACTGAAAATTACCTTTTGTATCCCACCTTCTCAATCATTCTTCTGTAAAACTCCTCAGTGAGAAATTGAAGAAAGAAAAAATTTAAACTGCAAATAACCCTGCTATTTTCAAGTGTAATTCCCACAAGAACCGAACTAGATAATGTTCTAACTGATGAGCAAAATAAGACTCAAAGTGATAAATTATCTTTAACAGAAATTAGTTAATGATTTGTACAATTTAGATTAAAGCTTTATATTGTCTTTTGTGAAAGCTTGAACTTCTCCTAGACTCCTCTCCCTACAATAGCACATGATTTGTGGAGCAGCAGACTGGGAGAGAAGGAGAATGAGGAAGGGGTGACTTCAGAAAAGAAATAGCCAAATTGTATTTTATTTACTTTTTTCAAAATAGCTTGAATTCCTGACATGAAGCTGTGTTATTTAAAAAAAAATGGTATGACATTTTCATGTAATGGAAAAGGCACATAAAAATATTTGGCAACAAGGTAACTAAAATTTTGAAATAATTGTTTGTGGGGTAGAAATTTACAATCACTAAAAACAAACAAAACAAAATAAAACAAATAAAACATTTAAAAAAACGAACTAGGATGAATGAAAATTAAAATAATCAAATAATTGAAAAACATCAAAGTTTTAAGTTATGATAAAAAAAATAAGCGAGATAAAGTACAATTAAAATATAGGACTGGGGGGAAAAGACACCACCACCACCAATATTAGCAAAATATTAATGGGGACTAGAAAGCCAAACTTTATTTAACACTAAAAAGCAGTAAGTTGAAAGCAAATATATTAATCAGTAATGACCTTTTGCCTTTGCCCTTCAGCTGTGAGGCACAAAGTTTTCTTTTGCAGCTTTTCTATGGGTAGTTCATCATTTCTCGTTGGTTTCCCATGAGCTTATCCTTACCTTGGTAAAGATTTCCTTCACTGAAGCCCTCCCCGACATCTACAGAGTGTGATTTATCTTTCCTACCAGAACCTTGATACCTTCAGTAACAAGTTAAATTGTCTGTCTTTTATTAGTCTACTACTTGACGTAACACACAATTGTCAGCCAAAGGCCTTACTGGAGGCTCTATACTAGAAAATAAAAATAAGAAGAGTACAAATAACAGTAGGTAATATTTATTAAGCATATTCCACGTGTCAGATACTTCTTGAAGCACAAAATAATTTATAATTTAATATATCATGTGATATGTCTATTAGTCAGAATAAGCTAAGGTATATTGCAATAGAAAAGTAAGTTCTGCCATGTGCAGTGACTCGTGCCTGTAATCCCTGCACTTTGGGAGGCTAATGTGGGCAGATCACTTGAGGTCAGGAGTTCAAGAGCAGCCTGTCCAAGATGGTATAACCCTGCCTGTACTAAAAGTACAAAAAAATTAGCCAGGTGTGATCTCAGCTACTGGGGAGGCTGAGGCAGGAGGATCATTTGAACCCAGGAGGTGGAGGTTGCAGTGAGCCAAGATCGCACCACTGCACTCCAGCTGGGCAACAAGAGTGAGATTCTGTCTCAGTAAATAAGTAAATAAATAAATAAATAAATAAATAAATAAATAAATTTCAAGTCTCAGACACTTTATCACAACCAAAATTTATTTCTTAGGAACATCATAATTAGCTTGTAAACAAAGTTTCTCTAAACACAGAGGTATGTACCTCTTGTACAGCATACACACACCCAAATTCACACACACACACTCTTACATCATAAGCATGAGCTGTACTTTTTTTTTCTAATTATACTTTAAGTTCTGGGATACATGTGCAGAATGTGCAGGTTTGTTACATAAGTATATATGTGCTATGGTGGTTTGCTGCACCCATCAACTCATCATCTACATTAGGTATTTACCCTAATGCTATCTGTCCAAAAGTCCCCACTCCCCAACAGACCTCAGTGTGTGATGTTCCCCTCCCTGTGTCCATGTGTTCTCATTGTTCAACTGTCACTTATGAGTGAGAACATGCGGTGGTTGGTTTTCTTTTCCCATGTTAGTTTGCTGAGAATGATGGTTTCCAGCTTCATCTCTTTCCCTCCAAAGGACATTAACTCATCCATTTTTTACGGGTTCATAGTATGGAGCTGTACTTTTAGTTATATTTTTAGTTTAACTTTTAAAAGTAAAGGTGAAACACGGCCAAAGAAATTACAGATATATATTTTTTAATCCTAAGGATTTTTCTATACATGCTCTGAGACAATAGCCTCGTAGCTGTGATGTATGCAATAAGCCCACAAGACTACATTGCAAAGAGCCTATGCTGAAATTTGTGTGTTAAAATCTCTGAGTTAATTATTGTTAACCTTAAGGCAAATCTTCAAAATAAAAAATGTAGCCATACCTCCAGGTAGCATCGGCATTAATTTAGTAATATTCTTTCCTCACCACATTAGGTTGATTTAAGATAGGAAATAAAATATAGCCTAAGGCAAATATCTAAAGTCAGTCCGTCTTGTGAATGATCCACCCTCAGAGTTCACAAGACGCAAGAGATTGAACAGGGAACATACTAGAGATGGACACTATTAATAAAAGTTTTTTAAGAAGGACCGTGGTTCAAGTAAATGAAAATACAGCCATGGAATAGAAATTGAAAATACTCCCATGAAAAAAAAATAGCTCATTTGAAACTTCTAGATCCAATGAACATAATTATTGCCAGATTTAAAATATGAAATAAAATGGCAGTAATTCTGAGGAAAAACAATTTTGTCTGTAATATTTCTGGAAGTCATTCAAGTAGTTAAAGGAATTTTACATATGTGCTATGAAATGGCCACTAATTTATCCATTTTACTGCTTCGTAAAATGACATTTTAAAAAGTAATCAATACTGTCAGAATTTGGATGCATGATGTCAAATTCCACTGTTTGGAAAAGTAATTGGAAAATGCACTAAAGAAATTCTAGCTGAAAAATAATAACTCCATTTTATTTTTCAGAGTACGTTCAGATGCAGTTCAATCATCTTTATGGTAAGAAATGGTTAAAATGTACTCTCATTTTCAGGGTTAAATGAAGAGTTAAGAACAGTGACTTTTTTGTAGAGCTACTCAATAGGGATTACTTTTCATTATTACTACCAGAACCACTACCATCATCATCATCCTCACCATCATCCTCACCACCTCATCATAGTGTCAGCAAAACAGTTCTTAGTAAACAGGAAATAAAGCACCTCAGTATCTTACTTCACATTTGGAAATGGTGCTGAGTGAGTTGCTGTAAATCATCATCTCTACTAATAATACAAAAAAAGGCTACCTCATTTTCTTCAGTTCAAAAATCACAGGCTGTCAATGATCAGTAGAACCTTTTTAGAATTTGTATGCAGGTAACTTGTTTTTCAAACTCCAGCGGTTCCAAGCCACTCTGTCTTGTCCCCAGTGCCTCATCCCCCTGGACCCGCGTCTCCTCTCAGCTTTGCCTCCTAAATTTCTGTTCGTTCTCGGCATGCAGATTACATACCTTCTCAGCATGCAGATTACATATAATTCGCAGCATGCAGATGACATGCAGATTAAATACATACCTTTCACACTTACTAAAGGTCATTCCCCTACACATTCCCATAACTGACTGTATTTCCTTCTTCTAATCCAGTGTCTAATACTGTGCATTTAAAATGTGTCCATGTATTTGTTTGCCCCAATATCCTTAAAAAAAAAAAAAACAAAACCCGTACTTTAAAAAGATGAAGGGGAGGCTGGGTGATCTGACTCATACCTATAATCCCAGCACTTTGGGAGGCTGAGGTGAGAGAATTGTCTGAGCTCAGTTAGGAATTTCAGATCAGCCTAGGCAACATGGTGAAACCTTGTCTCCACAAAATAATACAAAAATGAGCCGGGCATGGTGGCGTGCACCTGTGACCCCAGCTACTTGGGAGGCTGACATGGGAGGAGCTCCTGACACTAGGAGGGAGGCAGAGCTTGCAGTGGACTGTGATTGTGCCACTGCACTCCAGCTTGGGTAACAGAGTGAGACCTTTTCTCAACAATAAACTTAAAATTAATAAAAATAAAATAAAATTATGAAGCGGGCTTCTTTTTGCCTCTCTATCCCTAACACATAATTTAAAAATAAGCACACTAAATATTTCTTGTGGCAATTTTGATAAATGTCTAACTATGAACAGAAGGTGAAGCTCATTCATACTCTGTTCTAGTTGAAGACATAATGTTTTTTCCTTAGATATCACTCATTTACTTTTTCACGTAAAAATAGTTTAAAACCTGAAGAACATAAAGCAGATGCTGTTCCCAAATGCCACCCTTGCACCTTAAATTGTCATGTCCTAATGATTACATTTCTGAAGTCCCTCACATTTAAACCCTCCTGTTCATTTCACTGCACAAATGTGGTAAAGATCTCAAAACCAGTTTTCTTACTTCCTGAAAAGCTTTTCAATTAGTCTGTAAGCTCAAATTGTCTCCATTTTAATTTCACTACCTCAGTGATTTTTCAAAATAATGAAGTAATTCCATCACTCCCAGATTCAAAGAAATCCACTAAAACCACATTGTCTTTGGGGTAAAGTCCAAAGTCCTTAGAGCCTCAATAACTTTCTAAGAAACATCAACAATTCTTTTCAATACTCCAAAATCCTGATCATTAGACAGGCACTAGGCAAGGAATTTTACATTTTCTTACTAGTTGTCACAAGCACCATATGGAGCAGATATAATTGTTATCCTGGAATTGTCCCTTTGTCATAAATGTTTCGTTGAAGATGTCCAATTATTTTCCCTTTGTGGAGTAATTCTTTTGATTATTTCATGAATGCTTACAGAATTTGAAAACTTCTTTTTTCAAAATAACTAATTTCAAGATTCAAAACTTGCTCTTCAACATTTCATTTTATGACGTAAATAAGCATTACATTTCTCCTCTCAGCTCTGCTTTCCTCATAAGTGTGTGTGTGTGTGTGTGTGTGTGTGTGTGTGTGTGTGTGTGTGTATAGGGGGAGAGAGAGAGAGAGTATCTATCTCTCTACTATGTCTGTTTTGTCTCATGTTGTTATACTTTTGTAATTTTCTTCAATGTTCCCTGGCAAGTTCATTCATTTTCATATACTGGTTAGAATTTCTTCATCTCCAATCTGGATATCCATGCAGCTAGTATGTAATTTTGTTGGTGATAGTGTATGTGATGGTAGTTGTTGTTATTGCTGTCATTTTTCCTAGGAACACCTTCTTAAGCTGTGTGTCATCTTTTAACTTTCCTCTCAGACATCTCTGCTCCATTTTTAAACAAGTTCAGCATCCTCTTTAACCTTGCTGACAATACAAATTTGTAGTGAGTCTTAATGTTTTAATTTGTCTGTTCTTCAGTTACTCCATTTCTGAAATGAACGTTAATACTGACTTTTGCATTTGGTGTTTGTTGAAGGAAAATCATTCCATTTCACCTGTTCTTGTGGAAGGACAGAGCAGGGTGTCCCATCTCCCACACTAATGACATTTTGGCCTGGCATTTCTTTGCTGTGGTGGCTGTCCTGCACATTGTAGGATGTTTAGCAGCATCTTTGGCCTCAAATCACTAGATGCCAGTAGTAGTCCCCAAGCATACATCCAAATACATCTCTAGACGTTGCCCCAGTTGAGAACCTGTATTGTAGATTGGCTCTTTCTAATTCTTAACTACATGCTTATTAAGGTAATTTTTGCTGCATTTGAAAGAAAAATATGGATTTAAAATGTCAACACCTATCTTTTGAGAGATCTGAAGCAGAAATGGTCTTTCTCAACCATACAGTAGCATGGCATACCAGACTCCCAGCACAGAGGACTGAGAATTGGGGTTCCTTTGATCATATTTCATAAAAAGATGGCACTTCATTCGCCATATATCTGACATAATCATTTTTGAAACTGATTACCATCCCTCCAGCAATCTCCTTCCTTTAAACTGCTTTATTTGTGCATAAAACTACTCTGTTTTTTAATCCCCAACGAGGCACTTTTATTTTTAGCCAATATCATAATTGAGATAATGTACATTAGAGATGATGTGCTGCTCGGTTTAAATATATTGGCTCCTTTTGAAGGCTAAAGAGCAATGTTTCAACTGACATTGACGATAATGTTTCTCACCACCGGAGTTTGAGAAGGCCGTGGATGTGAGCAGTAGTTAGCAGAAGAGACTGTCATATCAAATGTTTTCTCTTTTAGATTCCTGTGGTAGTTTGACATGTTTTCTTTTAAACTAAGTCATCCGGAGTCAATTCTTCCAAAATTGAGTCTGTTTAAATATTTAGTTCCCTGATAAATAGTCTCTCTAAAATCTAACACTTCAGAACATTTGAACACCAATCATGAAAAATGATTGTTTTATACTTTGTGGATGTGCTTTTAATGTTTTATTCACCTTTGAATCTTTTAAGGAATTTTTAATCAGTTGATTTAAAAATACTTTTCCTGATAATATCATGTTCTCATGTTATATTTATCTGGCAGTGATATTTTGAGATATTATTTTCTGTTTGTGATCTATAATTATTTTTCTTCAAATTAAAAATACCAAAAATAAAATAAAGCTTAATAAAACTATAGCACAGTCATCACATTTATTAATTTGTCATCAAATGATCAATGCCTCATAGAAACCCCTGAAAATTTAACTAACAAATACATAAATTCAAAGTAGTTACAGGAAGAAAAAATAAAACAGCAAAAAGGAGGCTATAAATTCAGAAAATACATATAATCCTAGTAAAATTATCAGATAAATTATCTTCTGTTCCTAAAAATTTATTTTATAGGTATGAACTAATGAGAGAAAATTATCTTATAACCAACAAAAGAGCAGTGAAATACTTTTTTCCAATCCCAATGATAGGTTATTACAAAGAGATTAAATCATCTTTTCAATGGCCACATAATACCATGAACATCGTGTTTAGACCTCCTAGCACCCTCTATACACTATAATTCAGGATATAGTAGTGCCCAAAGCATGAGAACATTATCATAATTTGCCCTCAGGGAGCCCAAAGATGGTCCAGCAGTGAGAAAAGCTATACAATCATCTGCAAATGGCAGATCAGTCATCAGACTGCAGGACAGTGAAATAGAGCTGTGAAAAATATAAGGAATGTCATAGGAAAATTGAATCAAAAGAGACAAAATGACTTCATAAAAGTTATGAAAAACAGTTAAAGTAATTGTGAAGTGCAGTAAGGAAGAGGGATTTGGTCACACAAAAAGAAGGAGATTTCGGGATTTACAGTGAAATGACAATAATTTAGATCCCACGGAACAGGCACAGAGACGATACTACAGACAATGCGACACACAGCAGGGTCCCAGATATATAGAGAGAGTCTCGAGCACACATGCAAATTCTTCACCCACCTAGAAGCGCACTCCTTCACCATCTCCTTTGCTGAATTCTTTGTTGAGCTCTGAATGTTAGATTTTCCAAGCCTTTAATGCCTGGACTTCTTTGTTCTTTAGCTATAATTACTCCCTGCACCTTACAGTTCTCTTGCTTTAGATTCCATTTCCATGCTAATGCATTTTTCCCTTGTAACTCAGATCCTGCTATTCTCCTCAGCTCCAGACTCCCATATCCAGCTGCCTACTCTAGTTTCTTTTTATATATCTAATAAAGATATAAAAGACACCAAATCAACTGCTGATCTCTACCTGCACACTCCTTTCTCACCTCCATATTTTCCCTTCACAATTAAGGGTCATATTATTCATCCACATGTACAAGCCCAAATCCCTAGAAATTTTTTCATTAGCTTTCATAATATGGAATTATAAGCAGTAGCTAAATTGAATGAGTTAGATCAATATACATAAACATGTAAAGAGCTTAAATAAATAATTTTAATTTTAAAAACACAGAAGGATTTGTATAATTATGCTACTATAGATATGATTTTTTAAATGTGCTTTTAATAAGATAATATTTATGAATATTAATGTAGTTAAATACAACAATTTTGACTTTGTTATTTTCTCCACAGAAAGATAATTTTAAGGTTGGCTATTAAGGAAAACTTTAAATGTATCTATGGTTTTACTTCCTAAGAACTGTCTAAAGCAAATACCAGCAAAATGTTACTATATATGCAACTCACATGGGCATAATGTTACTTTCTGTCGTTTTATTTAGCTTTAAGTAATATAAAGCATGATGTAAATCAAGATTGAGGAGAAATGAAAGGGCATTGTCACAGGAATCCCATTCTCTGGGTCTTCTAAGGTCTTCTAAGGAAGGAACTTTGTAGAACTAAAAGGTTTGCTGAGGGCAGACAAATAAACCCAGAATGGCATCCCTTGTTTATTTAATAGGCTGCAATGTTATAAATATTTCATTGAGCAACACTCAGGGAGGAATAGTTCTGAATGCACAATAAAACTCAAACAAGAAATACTATGCAGGAAAACACTGCGCTAGGCAAGCCAATCTCTACCATATATGAGCAATATATCAAGAGTAGCTAAGGCAGTGGGCAGTATGCTGCAGAGGAAAAAGTGTGAGCTGTAAGGTTGGATAAACGTGCATCTGTATCCTTTAGTTTGCTCATGGGTAAGTCATTTTACTGTTTTAACCCTCAGGACTTGAATTTAGTGGGCACTTGTAAGTTTTATATCAGTGTACTACCTGCATAATCGCAGATGGTCAAAAAAAGCTAAGATTTGTTTTTATTGTTTTTGTTAATTTTCTGAAAACGCAGTTCCATCCACACTATTTCATTCACTAAATAACACTGGGACAGTATTAATTCGAAATGATGGTAGGCAATAGTTATTCACTAGTTCATCTTTTTATTAAATACAACTTGTTGTGCTGTATTTAGTAAACACCATCTATCCAGTATTGCTGTCATAAAATTTGCATTCATTGTTTAGATATTGCACTTGTAATGTATAACTCTTGTAAGCAGAAATATATCTGGCTAAGGTAGCACTCAAATAGGGTAATGTTTAGTTGGTTCTCTCACATCGGGCACCATCCCTGGGATGTGCCTGTATTTAGTGAAGTATTTATCTTAACTCCTGGAGGTGTTAGGAATATGACAGAAGAAGTTTGTGCTACTGAATGAAATTAATATACACATTATTATAGATCTGATTAAACATACATATATATATTACTTGCAAAGTCTGTTCGCCAAGAATCAGTGATAAACTTCTTAATTAGTATATTAATAAAGCCAATTAACATTAGCTGATGTAAAAACAAAAAAAAATCAGTAGCTTAATGCAGCAAAAATCATATCTCATTTACCTTATATCCAGTATGGGTCGACAGCCTCAATAGGTGATCATGAGATGCAGGTAATAATGGTTCTCTGCTCATTTTATCTCCTGGAAGTTTCTCCAATACCTGTTCATCTCCTAGTCCTGCCCATATCTCTGCATCTGGCCCTTCTTTAAATTTTCATCAACTGAAGGTTTAAGATACTCTCAATGTCCCATTGAATACAGCAGACAACCTCACGTTAAATCACACACCACTGTCCAAAACATATTCAGATGGCCCAACCTAACACACAGGTTCCACTTGTAATTTTTCTGTTCTCCCAGGAAGAGGGAATTGGTTGGTGAGTATCTAGACAGTCTCTGCTTTTCCAATGTGTCTTCCTGCATTCTAGCATATTAAAATAATTTAATTTATTAATAAATGTGTCGGTGATCAAACACATCTGAGATATGCTGAGCTAAGGAAGCTTTACGTATCTCAAATATTTTCATCACAGATGTACAAGAATGTAATGTGCAAGAGTCAGTCTCCCAGATTGGAATGTTGCCTGCAGAATTTTCCCTTTGGAAATACGCATTTTTTATGAAACATCTGATGTGACTGGAGTTCTTTCCTCAGAATTCAGTTTGGAGAATACTATTCTAGTTACTTCTCAGTAAGAAGCTGGTGGGTCTATCAGTAAGTTTATCTAAAGGAATATTTTCTGAATTCATCAAAATAGATTCCACCTTTTCCAATCTCTGCTTAACTTCTTCTGCGTGTCCTGTGCTGTTTTCCTACATCATCTTCATTGGAACATATTGCTGTATTTTGCAGCATGTGCATAATTAATTTCTAATTCCTGTATTTGCAACTTGTTATATTTACACTCAGCACACTTGTTATCAATCCTAATACATATTTGGATTTCTTCCATATGCTCGACAAATCTTGCCTCTTGGCTTCAATTGTTAATTCATCATTTTTAGGCCACCAAAACTAAGAGAATAGAGTGAATATCATACATTTAAAATAATGTCTGTGTTTAACCCAACTTTACTTGGGAAGATCACTTCCTTCAGAGACATTTCTAATAGTTCAGAAAGTCAAGAATCAGATTCATAAACAGCATCACACTAATAGCTGTTTTAAAAATAGTTATTTTGATCAGGTACACTCATATCATTGCACATGTATTATCTCAGTTAATATCTCAAATAACTATATGAAGTAGGTTGTAGTATTGCCTTCATTTTACAGTCATTAATCAAGGCTTACTGATATTGAAGAAACTGTCCTAGTAACACAGCTAATTAATGGCATAATGGGGATTTAACCAAGGTAAATGATCCCCCACCACAATACTACTATGGGAGACAGATGGATTCATGCAATCTGGAGAACATAGAACAATTTTTAAAAAGTAAAATAAAAACTGACCTGGGTAACATAGCAAGATCCCATCTTTACCAACAACAACAACAACAAAAATGCCGGTGTGGCAAACACACCTGCAGTCCCAGCTACCCGGGAGGCTGAGGCAGGAGGATCACTTGAGCCCAGGAGTTCAAAGCTTCAGTGAGCCATTATGCTGCCACTGCACTCTAGTCTGGGCAACAGAATGAGACTTTATATTTTAAAAACTAAATGAATAAAATAAAACACAGGATAAAATGTTGATATGATGGAATTCAAAGGACAGTATAAAAAAGAACAAATTAGAAGAAATGAGCTAATCAAATAGAAAAAAATAAAACTTTACCATTATTGTAAGTAACATTCTCAGAGAAACAGAAGCAAAATTAAGCAGCTGTGTAGAAAAAGAACCAAGTAGAGACACCGAGTTGGATAAATATAAACATCAAAATAAAGTGCTTAGACTATGAGTTAAATAGCAAAATATGTTGGCTGAAATAAAATGTGTGAGCTAGTAGACAAGGTAAAAAATGCTATCAGAAATCACCAATAATGGATAAAGCACAAAGAGAGAAGAGCTCCAAGCTGGGGGAGATGAAAGTAGAACTATCCTATGTATTTTAAGGGAACTATAGAATGGGTAAAATCTGTAAAAAATTAATTTGAGAAGGCAGATAAAGTTCAAATAAAAAAGGTAAAAGAATAAAACTAGATGTAATTAAATGTTAAAATATTCAGAGAAAAGGAATATCACAAAAGTTGTTTAAAAATTACTAAAAGCTTAGAATAGACATTGAGAAAATATCTCAGTAAAAAGTAGTTTACATGTACTACTTGTAGCCTTCTCCATAATAGCTAAAACAGAATAACTAAAAGCCCCAACAGAAGGAAGTAGCAATTGTGGTCTATTAAACAATGGATCAAAAGATGGTGAGCTGTCAGTACACATGACAGTATGGAAAGATGTCAGGGATGTTATACTGAGGTAAAGGAGTCAGGTACAAAGGAGTGAAATTTCACTCATGAAATTCAACATAAAACTAATTTATGGTAATAAGAAATGTAACTGTGAATGGTTCTGGTAAGAATTGGATGTGGAAAGAGATATAAGGCTTCTACGCTAATGGAAGCAGACTTTGTTTCCAACTTGCATGTAACTGCAGAATTACCTATTAAGAAAATGCATCAAGTTCTTAAACAGAGGAGGAGCCCTAGTGCTGTGGATGCACCAGCATGTAGTTCTGCCAGCCTGGGAATGGCCCACAGACACAAGTGTGAGCACATAAGAGTCAGGACCTGCACAGAGGCCTGGGGAGGTGGGGCAGGAAGGCCACAGCCTTGAAAGGCAGTCATTTTAGTTAGAGTCTTACCTGGGTCAGGTTTTAGTTGGGTTACCTTGGGTACATTGCCATATTTAACAGTCCCAAGAATTAATATTCTAATCTTAATTTATCCCTTAAAATCAATTATATATGTGTATACATATATATGTATACATACATGTACATGTATATACATACACATGTATACATACATGTACATGTATATACATACACATGTATACATACACACATACACGTATATATATGTACACACACAGGATTATTCTGAGAAGTAAAAACAATGTATATAAATCACATAGCACAAAATCTCAAGCAGAACAAAAGCTGAGAATAGCCAATGCTCTCCATGTGCCAGGCACTGTTTAAGGATTTCTATTGTATTGACACATTTAATCATTACAACAACTTCATGAGGATGTGATAGTTCCATAGAAAAACATTATTTCACATAATTCTATTTCCTCTCTCTATATTTCTATATATTCAATATAATACTACCTACAGTATCTTAAGAATTATTATTTTCCTATTTTACAGAAGTATACAGTCAGAGAATTGAGATATTGGCCCACAGGCATGTACCAGGTTTATCTCATAGCTGAGATTGATCTCAGGCTGTTTGTAATACCTGTGCTGTGAACAATTGCTATGTAAAGAGAACAATTTTTTAAGTCACTATGGGACCACAGCAGCCAGGGCAGGGAGACTTTATTCTGCAAAGGGAAGTGAAAAAAAGTTTCAGACAGAAAGTGGCATGAGTATTTTAATAGCAAGTTTAATTATCAAGCTAAATACTGGGTTGGTGCAAAAGTAATTGCGGTTTCAGATCATAAATTTAAATCTCATAACTAGGCTCAAACACAACACAACCTTACCAATCAAAATGAGAACCATTACAATCAACACGTTTTTGCCAACGAGAAATATCCATATTTCTGGATTTGATGAACTCTTGGAAAGCACTTTCTGCATCCTGGTGGGTTTGGAAGCATTTTCCCTGCAAAAAGTTGTGGAATTGGTAGTCAGTGGGTGAGAGATCAGGTGAATATGGTGGGTGAGGCAAAACTTTGTGGCCCAATTCGTTCAACTTTTAAAGCGTTGATTGTGTGACGTGCAGTCTGGTGTTGTTGTGGAGAGGAATTGGGTTCTTTTTGTTGACCAATGCTGGCTGCCCTCATTGCAGATTTCAGTGCATCTTATGGATTTGCTGAGCATACTCCTCAGATGTAATGGTTTCACTGGGATTCAGAAAGCTTTAGTGAATCAGACCGACAGCAGACCTTCAAACAGTGACCATGACCCTTTTTTGGTGCAAGTTTGGCTTTGGGAAATGCTTTGGGGCTTCTTCTAGGTCAGGCTACTGAGCTGGTCATCGTTAGTTGCCATACAAAATCCACTTTTTATCGCATGACACAGTCTGACTGAGAAACGGTTCGTTGTTGTTGCATACAATAAGAAAAGATGACACTTGAAAATGACAATTTTTTTTATTTTTGCTCAGCTCATGAGGCACCCACTTATCAGTCTTTTTCATCTTTCCAATTTGCTTCAAATGCAGAACAACCATAGAATGGTCAATGTTAGGTTCTTCCAGAAATTTTCCTGTAGTTGTAAGAGAATCAGCTTTGATGATTGCTCTCAATTAGTCTCTGTCAACTTTCCATGGCCGACCACTGTGCTCCTCATCTTCAAGGCTCCCTTCTCCTTTGTAAAACTTCAAGCATCACTGCACTGTACGTCAGGTAACAGTTCCTCGGCTGAATGCATTGTTGTTGTTGCCAGTCGTCTCCGCGGCTTTACAATCCATTTTGAACTCGAATTGCTTTTTGTCAAATATCATTTCCATCGTCTAAAATAAACATGAAACAAACTGCAAGGAATATGTCATTAGCAAAAATAAAATAAAGCAAGAAATGGCCATTAAAGTGATGTATAATATAACTACATTTATTTAAGAATGTATTCCAATATCAAACAGCAAATTCCAACAATGTGAAAACCACGACTAATTTTGCATTCACCTAATAAATCATCTTGCTCAATTTTATATGCTTAGCACTCTGTAAACCCCAAGGGTCTCCATGAATAGGCAACAGGGACAGCTCCGAGGAAGGGGGCAGCTAAGTGCAAGCAGTGTGGGTGGAGATGGGTAAGTCCCTCAATCAGAACATTCTCCTTCATGCCTGGTGCATATAAGAGGACTCTTTAGAAGATTCATTTTGAAAAATGGGTTCAAATTGAATTTCAAAATAATTTTTGAAACCCACAACGATTTTATGATGAAGTCATATAACTTCATTATTTTCACTCTCTGAATTAAACCAACTTAGATGAAATTAAAATTTAAGTGTTTTCATTCTAAATTTCTTGAGTGAGATATTTTAAAATATGTCTCTTTGAAATGTTTAATTTCTGCTTATCTTTCCAATTGTATAACAAATAGCAAAAATATGAAGTATATCTGTGATTTAGAGTAATATTCAGTTTATGTTACCTGTTTATCTTTTTTTTTTTGAGATGGAGTTTCGCTCTTGTTGCCCAGGCTGGAGGGCAATAGCGCAATCTTGGCTCACTGCAAACTCTACCTCTTAGGTTCAAGAGATTCCCCTGCATGACCTTTTGGAGTAGTTGGGATTACAGGCATGCACCACCACACCCGATAATTTTTGTATTATTAGTAGCGACGGTGTTTCACCATGTTAGTCAGGTTAGTCTCGAACTCCTGACCTCAGGGGATCCACCCGCCTCAGGTGATCCACCAGCCTCAGCCTTCCAAAGTTCTGGGATTACAGGTAGGAGCCACTGTGCCCTGCTGCCTGTTTATCTTAAATTCAGAATATTTTTATGGTGATGAATGGTTATCTCAGGCAATCAAATGGCTAGAGGGTGAAAAAGGTACTTAGCATTAAAAGTTTATAGAATAAATTTTATTTCTCTATTTGTGTATCTCATTTGAATCAATGAAGTGTTTTTCTTTACTTTAAAATTTAAAATCTGAAATTTTGGATTAAATTTTAGTGCCTCTAATCTGCATTTATTTTCATATTCTGGAAAACCAAAATAAGAAAATATTTGACTAAATTTAAACATATGCCTTAATCAGTTATTGCTACTGTACAACAAATCATAGTTTCCAAATCTAAAATATCATATTGAAATAGACACCTTTATTCCCATTTTAAGCATGAGAAAATGGAAGCTCAGTTATAGTGATTTCCCTCAGTAACCCTGCAAAGTGATGAAACCAGGATTCAACATTTTTTGTTTACTTGAACTTAAAGCGAATTTTCTTCCCAGGACACAGATCTACTTTTTATTTTCAAATGAAGCTGATGTTAACATTCATGTCTGGCTTTGAATGCACTCTTCAGAATACTATCTAATTAATTTTATCTTAAGATATACTTTGTGGTACTTCAAGGCTGAGGTTGAAGCAAAGGAAAGTAAGAAGTGAGACAGACAGCCATTTGTTTATGAGCATGTGTCGATGTGTCGTACCTTCTCCCCAGCTGGTCTAGCTGAGCGGACGATCCACTCGGTAAGGTAGTTGATTGGAAAATATCCATATTCCACTTCACTCAGCTGCTTTTAAGATATCTACCGTTCACCTGGAGCAACTATAAAAAGCATTAGGTTGAGATGCTGCTGTCATTCCACCTGAATCATCCCAAGCACCACTGACTCTCTGCTATAGCCAGAACTTAATGGTTTAGAAAATCCCAAGCAAGTTAGAAAGTAGTGTCACTTATTCCTGTTTTCAGTCAGCACAGTCAATCGAGAGAGCAAGATTGGATTTGCTTTCTGGTTGAATTCTTGGTATTTTTTTTATTTTAAATACTAATCATGCTTCAAGGCCAAATTCAAAAGTCTCCTTCTTTTTGATGTCCTCCTTGATCCCCTACAGCAGAATTAATTGATCCCTCTGTGTTTTTATAGTTCTTTGTTTATATCTTTATAACAAAAGCTCAAAGGGAATCCCAAGCCTTTGAGTCAAAGCTGCTAATGGGACTATGGGAAAAGCAGATGGGAAGATGTCTGAGGAGCCCAAGGAGGGAAGATCAGCTTTAAAAAGGAAGAAGTTTCTGGGGGAGGATAGGAGTGCTATGGCTCCAATTCCTGTCTCTTCCATATGTAGTGGGAATGTTAGAGTAGGTAGTTAAGCTGACATGAGCAGGGCAGGAGAGGACCCCCCCAGTCCCAGGAATTTTAGGCGCTCATCAGGTGTTAGTTGGTTATTAAACTCTCTCTCTAAAATAGTAACTGGTCACAGCCAGCAATAGGGGAAGGCAATTTCACAAAAGATAGAAAACAAACAACTAAAGCTGGTGATCAGCAGCTTCCTGATAAGATGTAAGGAGGTGGGCAGATGGGCTCAAGCATATGAATTAAGAGGCAAACTGGCAGAGTTAAATTGGTATATGATCTTCCTATAGGAATACCCTCACTGGTAAGGGGGAAAAGGCCTCATGTGAGCATGTGCACAACCTCAGTAAACACACTGCACATGTGGCCTCTCCCAGCTGCTGGCAGGCTACTGTGCAGGCAGAGAGCCCACCCCAAGAGAATAATGAGGGGAGAAAAAAACACAAACCTCAGAACCATGCCAATGTATAAAACCCCAAGTCAAGGGCCTGATGGGGCACTTGGATCTCTCAAGTCGCTCTCTTGACCCTCTTCCAAGTGCATTTTTCTTTCTTTTGTTCCTGTTCTAATACTTTAAAATAAACTCTCACTCCTGCTCTACAACTTGCCTCTGTATAAAAACTACTTCTGCCCCTCCACTGAATGATTTCCTCAAGAAAGCAAAAATCGAGTTTGCTGCAGACCCATCAGATTTGCTGCCGATAACAGGCAGAGTAAAAATGGAATGACAACAAATTAGACAAAATGAAGTGAAGTGCAATTTGGTTTGCACCAAGTAAGCAGTCTATGTCCCCGGGAGTCTATGTGGAAATGCTGAGAGAGATGCAGGTTGTTGAATCAAACCAGGGGATAAAGATTGACGGTGTGATTTCAGTGAGGGTGGACCAGATGGCTTCAGAGACAATGGACACACCTGTTGGCACAGAGGAGCTCAGAGTTCATCAGGGTAGGAAGGCTGTAGGCTAAGGCAAGGATAGAAACATTCCCATGTCCTGGAAGCACCATGAAGCTAGGCAGAAACCTGAGATACAAAGGCAAGGAGCCATTTGTTTTGCATCTCAAGAACAACCATCCAAATGTACATTTTAAAGTAAAGAAATGAGTGGTCATAACCCTCCAGCCAGACTGATATGCATTGCACAAAAATGACTGAAATCCATGCTCAAAAAGTGGGTTGATTGTAATTTTTAAAAGTGTAAATAGTGAGGGTTGACTTTGGAAAAAGATTACTCTGGTTTTTGACTTCAGCCTAATTATTTCTAGTGATGTGATCAGAAAATAATGCTTCTTTCCTTTTTTTTTTTTAATTGTACTTTAGGTTCTGAGGTACATGTGCAGATCCCACAGGGTTATTGCACAGTTACTTACATGGCAAGGTGGTTTGCTGCCTCCATCCCTCCGTCACCTATATCTGGCATTTCTCCCCATGTTATCCCTCCCCAACTTCCCCTCCCCCACTGCCCCTCCCCAGCCCCGCTAACAGACCCCAGTGTGTGATGCTGCCCTCCCTGTGTCCATGTGTTCTCATTGTTCAACACCTGCCTATGAGTGAGAACATGCAGTGTTTTATTTTCTGTTCTTGTGTCAGTTTGCTGAGAATGATAGTTTCCAGATTCATCCATGTCCCTACAAAGGACATGAACTCATTATTTTTTATGGCTGCATAGTATTCCATGATGTATATGTACCACATTTTCTTTGTCCAGTATATCACTGATGGGCATTTGGGTTGGTTCCAGGTCTTCGCTATTGTAAACAATGCTGCAATGAACATACATTTGCATGTGTCTTTATAATAGAACAATTTATAATCTTTTGGGTATATACCCAGTAATGGGATTGCTGGGTCAAATGGAATTTCTATTCCCAGATCCTTGAGGAATCGCCACACTGTCTTCCACAATGGTTGCACTAATTGACACTCCCACTAACAGTGTAAAAGTGTTCCTATTTCTCCACATCCTCTCCAGCATCTGTTGTCTCCAAATGTTTTAATGATCACCATTCTAACTGGCATGAGATGGTATCTCAATGTGATTTTGATTTGCGCTTCTCTAATGACCAGTGATGATGAGCATTTTTTCATATGTTTGCTGGCCTCATCTAGGTTGTTATCCTATTATTTGTAAAGATGGAAGAAAAGTTTGCATTAAAGATTGTTTGTGAATGTAAAATAAAAAAGTATGAGAGTCTGCTATGTAGAGTTACTAGAGAATGACAGTCAATTAATAAATACTAAATTCTTCCTCTTTGCTGATCCCTGATATGTTTTGCCTATCTCCCCTTCATCCCTTCTGTTTTCTCTTCTGTACCAATAAGGAAAAAATTATTTCTATCTAGATTTTCAGTTTCAAAAATTTTGAACCAGTCTCCAACATACAGAACAGAATATTATATATTAGGCATTTCTTTATGTAGCACTTGTTTAACTTTAATAAATTGGCATTTTTGCTTCAGATCTCTATAACTTTTACAGTCTTTGCAAATACAACCAAAGCCTCACCACTATCTCTTCCTTTTGCTACACCCCAGAGATAGCACTGGGTGGAAATTGCTTTCTGCATTTCCCATGCATACCTTGGCATCTTGTACCATAAACTATATACCACTGTTCAGTTCATTTCCATTTTTACATAAGTAACACTATATATAACAAAATAACACAGTCAACCTTTTGTGCTTCTCTTATCTCAGTATTATGTTTTGAGGTTTATTTCTGTTCATACTTGTAGAGCAAACTTATTCACTTTATTATGGATGTGAACCTTCATTGCAGTAAACAATTATTGTCTTCGTCCCTACACCAAGAGACAATTAACATTTTTTTCCTAAATTTTTACTTCTATATAGAGTACTGCACTGGACACATTTATCGTGAATTTTGAGAATGCTGGGAATGTCTATATAAACCATTTAAAGTGAACTGATAATGTAACTGAAATACAGGCTAGTTGCTCCCCACCTGGAGAACTCAGTTAACAAGAGTGAGGTCCAATTCAAACCAAGTGAATTTATTCCTAAGCCAGCTTGCGGAATGGGCACAAAGTGTCCTGCTTTTAAATGTGCCACTTTGCATTTGGGGCAGAAAGTGGACATTCTTACAAGGTAAGAGGGGAGTGAGCAAGGAAAGGTGTCCTCCTAACTTGGTGCCTTATCTACCAAGGCAGATCAGTTGGCACCTTTCTGGGCAGAGATAAGGTGTAAAAGTGACCAAGCAGGCATGCTTTTGATATGCCCTCCTGGTAGATGAGAGTTCTGGGCAAACCCTGGAGGGTGGAGGGTCCCTGGCAGGTATGCTTTGGTCTGCAAATCTACTGTCAACTCTCCAGGAGCGATCTATCTTGGAGGCTACAGTAAGAAGAACTTGCCCTTCGGGGAATGTCTGCTGAGGGGGAGGTGAAAGGTTACATTTGCATTTCTGAAAGGCTAAGTAGGAAACAGGGAACAGGAGAATGTGAGATAGGAAGAGAAAATAATTTTTTAAAAATATCAACTCATCCCCTTTTTCTCAGAAAACATGAGGGCACTTGGTTGCAATAAGGTAAAAGGGTTTGTCTATTTTAATTTTCCTAGATATATTTAATTTGCTCTTCTAAATACTTGTACAATCTCAGTCAGTTCTGACATATAAAAAGCGTGGCATTTATTACTACAGTCCTTACACCCGCCCCCGGGACCACCGAAGAAAAAGCAATACAAACTGGAAATCAGTGACTTTTCTTAGACCTGTAAGAGAAGTAAGAGCAGGGCAAATGGCCGCTCTGAAATCTGAAGGCACCAGCAAATGCAAAGAACCGCAGCCAAGGTCAGCTCACCAGGAGCAGATTCTGCTTGGGCCAGAACTCGTGGGAATCATAAATTGTCATTTTGATGAACAGCTGGAGGATGCGTGTAGAGTAATATGAGAGAGAACCTGCCAGGCCCCCCCACATTTTTATTTATTTTTACCTCTAGGAATCCCACCAGGTTCTCACAGCAAAAAGCCATAAACAAATAAACAAACTGTCTTGTCTCTGACAGACGGAGGGGAAAAATAACCATTACGAAATATGTCCAGAATGTTCTCTGTAACAAGGGCCTTTACTTGAGAAAACGCTTTGCTTGAGTTTTACCTCACCCAGGGTAGAGGGAATTCACCCAACTCCGGCACCCTCTAGCCATTCTTTTTTACCTCAGTGGGGAATAAAAGCAAAGAAACACAGCTCAAGGACACAGCTAAGAGATTGAGACTTTGTCATCAGATTATAAAACACTTTCCCCTGCAGGTCACCTCTGTACCTACAGGAATCAGGCATTCATAGCAGTAGATTTCAGAAGAAAGAAATCCAAGATTCAGTTTCCACATGAAGAACATCTTAGGAAATCATAGTCCAATGAAGCTGGCACAACCTTTGGAAAGGAACTGGGCCTAAATGGGTTTAACAATTTTATACTAATTCTGGTTAAATTTTATAAAAATGCCATTTTTCCTCACCCTTCCAGATGAACAGTATAGGTGAAATGAAGGGGTAGCTGGCAAAAGGTGAAGTTATAGTCACTGAAATGGGACATCCTAATTTTGTAGACAGTTGCAACCCCAGCACCTGGGGGAGAAAGGTCTTAGGTACCAGGACTTATTGAGGAAGTAGGGACATTGATAAGTCACATCTTTAGAACTGCCCTCTGGAGACGTTCTTATAAAAGAAAATGGCCCTTTCTGCTCTCCTGAATTGCTATCAATTCCCTAGATATAGCTGACTGTTGGATGTGCCATGCCCTTGCTGAGAGAACTCTGACCATGATTTGACCATATGCCCTTAACACCCTCTTGCAAATTCTATTGGAAACACCAGGGGATGGTCCCAGTTTCTGCAACTGTGAGCACCACTGCATGTCTTCCCCATCCCAACCCCAGAGTGGTCCCTCAGTCATTTGGTGGGTCAAATGAATGCCATCTGGCTGATGTCATGGACACCCCGACTAGGACAGACTGACTGATTTCCCTTAGGTAACCCTTACAAAAACAAGGACTAACCTCAATTATTTAAAGTAAACTAGAAACAACCTAATGTCTATCAGCTGGCCAAGAGACCACAAAGGGGACACCGTCAAGCTGTGCCCACCCAAAATAAGATAGGTCTCATGAGGGGAGAAAATTGCAAACAATACTTTTTTTTTTTTCTATTAGGCTCATGTGCTCCTTGTGACTTTTCTCTGTGAGGGTCAGCTGTTAACTTGTCTCCCTTACAAAACCACAATGACTGGTCCTTAGAGTGGTTATAAGAGATGTGTAAGTGTTTAAGTAAACACCACCAGTAGGCCATGTAGCGCCAGTTACCAAAAAGATCTCTCCAAAGTAGAGCTCTCCTGGTTACTGAGTTTGAGAAGGGCTTCCAGAAACAGAGCCAACTGGTGTTTTATGTGTACCATTTGGACAACTTCTTTCCACTTTATCTAAATTAATTAATGGGACCATTTTGGTCCTGCCAAGCATTCAGGTCAGTCTCACCTTACCAGCCAGAGTGCATGAACTATAGAATTGCTCTGGACTTTCTCCTTGAAGTCTAAGGCAGAGTCTGTGCATCCACTAATATGTCCTAGACCCAGACCAAGTGGAAAGGCACTGAAAGTGAATCCTATCTGGGTTCCTAATGTAGATCCTCAACATTTTAATAAATTATTAAACATGGAGACATAGTTGAGGTCAATATTGACATGGGATGGGCTTATCCTGATGTCTGAAATCCTATTACAAATACCCTTAATTGAATACTGTATGAGACACATTAATCAGACTTGGTCCTAGCCTTTGTTGGTCAGATAAATCAAAGTGTCAAAGAAAACAATATTTTATTTAAAAAATTACCAGAAGACAAGATGGTGCAAAAATGAGTGGTAAATATTTTGAGGGATGATTCTTTTTGGATATCTCACATTTTCATGTGTCTTGTGAGCAGAAGAGTTGGTAGGCTTTTGCTCTAGATCACCTTTCCAAGATTGTTCATTTAGTGAATAGCTTGGAAGAATTGCTCTGGACTTTCAGCAACTCTTTCTGAAGCAGGGAGTAGGTGTGTTTCTGTCTATTATAATAAAAACATGTCCCTCTGGGAAAAAGTTTAAACAATTATACTTAACTTGGGTTTCCTAAGCTTGAGGTTTGTCACCTGTGAAAGGAACAGACTCAGTTCATGCACAAAATCCACTCAGACCACGTTGCCCATGTTTGACTTGGGGGAAAAGGGAGCTGACCCGAAGCATGGAGCTCAGGCTGCCTGCTGTGTTATCTAGAAAAGCCCTTTGTGTCTGTTTCAGGTGTCTGGTGTCTCCTCCCAGCATCTGTGAAACTGTGGCGGTCTAACTCACTAACTGGAAAGCAGGGTAACAACTCAGATCCTCATAGTTATTTTCAGCATGTACTGTCATATTTGAAGAAACAGTTGTGGAATTTACGGCTTAAGGCAAGAGAGCTTTTTACTCACTATTGCTCAGTGAGTTCCTAGTTCAAGAGCCAGTTTAAATGACACTTCCTCCTCATAGCTTTCCCCAATTACCCTTACTGCCTGCATATCATGGAGTTAACTTTGCCTCCCTGTTTAGTCCACTATATCACTTACAAAAAGTAGCAATATGTTTTTTTCTATTTTATAGTTAATGCTGTCATTTAGTTTTGTGGCTTTAAGTGACAACTTTTTTTTTCTTTAAAACAAGGAAACATGTTCTATGCATTTTTCCATAGTCAATATTGAGCAAACTACATGGTACAGAGAGAGCATTTCACATTCTAATCCAAAAATGAATGAATAATATAGCAAATATTTTCTGATTTCCTTTTATATGTGAGAACTGTACTAAGGTAAGTTTAGCCTAAGTAAAATTTAGAATGTGCCAATGAAAAAGACATTGTACTTCTCTGCAAGAAGAACTTTTAAAAGGTAGGTGGGTCGGACCTCTGTGGTCAAAAGAAAAACATATGAAAGATAAAATAATTCTTGTTCGAAAAACACAGAAGTGAAAGACATGAGGTGGAAAGATCATCAACATTTTAACTCAGAAAGTCTACAGTGTATTGCTCAGGAATTTGAGCTTCATGTTTTAGGTAATTTAAGACAGCAGACATTTAAAAATGACATGGTATAGTACACAGAATATATGACTATATGCTGTTCACACATCAGGTGGTCTAAATTATTTTTTTTTTCATGTGGTTTATTGCCTGACATTTGGAATGTAAAATTGGTGTGGAAGGTGGAAAAAAAACGAAGTGAACCATATATTTATGTATAAAAATGATCACATCTAAGAACAGCTTACTTAGTTTAATCAAAGCTAGCATATGTACAGTTATTATTTCTATAAGAGAAGGGGTAGGATGAGTGGTTGTTTGAGAGAAGGGGAGTCATAAAGGAAGTTATATAAACACCTGTACTGCGGTCCAGTGCCCTGGGAAATAAGGGAGAAATCCACCCTGAAGCAAAATGCTTCTACATTTACCTGTCCTCAACCACCATCAACCCTATGTAGATTTTTATGCTGAAGTATCAGGTGCAGGAAAAATAATTATGAATTTTGAAGTTGGGAAGACTTAAATGTTCATTCTAAATTTGTCACATAGATTTTTTGTTTTTCTCATCTTTAAAATGGGAATAATAATATTTACCTCATAAGACAGTAATGCTAATTAACTGAAGAAAGATATGAAAGCACATATTAAATTGCAACATTCTTTAAAATCTGGGCCTTTTTTTTTGCTATTAAAGTGTATTAATATCTTTAGCTTTCTGCTTAAATGTTGCTAAGTGGTAGGCTTCAAAATCAGGAACTTTTGGAATGTTTCTCATTTTGAGTGAAGTCTGACATAGTCTATCTTTGAATATCTGGTCCTGATTCCTTTAGTCATTCATTCATTCAACCATTCATAAATTTACTCAACAAGTATTTATTGACAAATTCATCATTCATCAAGAACAGCAGAGAATAGTGAGATACAAGACAAAATTCATATTCCCCCAATAACAAAAAAGTATAAGTACGGTGTTGGGTAACAGATATTGAGATATATGTGCACAGATGATGGTTTATTTCCACGTATGCTAAGGCCTAGAAAATAACAAATAATGTTTAAGCTCTCTCAGGTTTCCGTGAGAGTATAAGCTTCATCATCTTCAGCTTTTGAAAGGCTAGCATCTGTCACTACACAATTTGACATGCTTGTTTTGTGGCCAGACTCTCTAGAAAACCTCACGCATTTCTGTCTGTTTTCAACATTTAGCAGTCCTCAATTTCTCAACTCCTCTGTAATGGTATACAAACCTCTAGACCCTGTCTTGTGGGACCCGGGGTAAAGCAGCCAGGGAGAGTGTTTTTACGCTCCTTCTCAGGCCGAGGTCTTCTCTGAAGATCCCCTATATTGAGATCTCTGCACACAGCCCTCTGGGTTGCTACCTGCATCTGAGAAACCCCACAATGCTGGACTCAAGCAGCTCTGCTATTGCACTCCATAGCCACGGACCATGGCATGGGATGTTGGAGGTGTACTTTGAGAATTAATCCTTCATGATAAAGCCCCTTTTTTGCTCAGTTTTCCTTAGCTAAGTCCTGATATACATCAGTTCTGGCTTCTCCTGAGCCTCCTGGTGCAGTATCTCAGCACACCCAATGGTGAGAGCTGTGACAGTCAATACTGTGCTTTAAAGTTTTATAAAAGTCCATGAGCTTCTCAAAAATGGCCTTCATTTAGCATGCTTAAAGTGTTCATAGTTGTTTCTTAAACTCCTACCAAAGTTTTGATTCTAAGTGCTTTCTCCTAAATAGAAATTACAGGATCAAGCTGGGTGTGGTGGCACATGCCTTTAGTCCCAGCTACTCAGAAGGCTGTGGCAGGAGGATCACTTGAGCCCATGAATTTGAGGCTACAGTGAGCTATGATTGTGCCACTGCACACTGCAGCCTGGGTGGCAGAATGAGACCCCATCTTTTCAAAAAAAGAGAGAAAGAAATTATAAGATCCACTCTAACTTGGGGAAAATGCAGTCCTGATAGTCAATGGAGAATCCTAGTATGACATATTAGAGGTGTTCCTTGAAAGATTCTTCAAATTGTCGTGCATCTTCTGTTCTCTCTGCTTTTCCTTTATCATAGGAAGAAGGAAAGTTTTTGTTAAGTTATTGATTGACAAACACAAAGATAAACTAGTGACTTAAACAAGCCATATTTTTCTGTGGATAATAAGTATAAAAAAATCAAATTTAGTTTCTAAAAATTCATCATGTTTATTCCATCCTGGAAGAAACCACAAAGATATAACATTTGGTAGCAATAAATTATGCTCTTAGTGAAGCTTCTCTCTATTCATCAGACTTCTTGTACATAGAGATCTGGTTTTTATGTGAATTTGTACAGCTTTTTCCTGTGAAGCTGTGTTATTGATTGAATTATAGAGCTGTACAGAGCCTCGGAGCTCACATAGGCTGAACTCTCTATTTTGCAAATGATGCTATTGAGGTCTGGATATGTTAAATGGCTGTCCAGGATTATGTACCTGACTGTAATGTTACCCCTTTACCACTACTTTAAAACTGATTTGTGGGTGTCTACAGATTCTCAAGTAAAAGGAGCATATGCCATACTACAGATGTACTTACCCTTGTACCTCTCCACCCTGTTACATATGAAATACTCTAGAGGAATCATAAAATCAGAAGACTTGAGTTCAAAATGTTGGAGAACCTTGTGACCTTTTAAACTTTAGTTCTTTCAGCTCTATCAGCATTAGTTTTTCAAATATTGAGATGAAGAGAATTATGCATAACTCAAAGAGAGGAAAGGTTAAACTCGGTAATTTGTATGACAAGACAAGATAATGCACAGCAAACACTAGGCAACCAATAAATGCTACTCTGATTCATTTTTATGAAATGGCTTGAAAATTGTACCAGTCCATGAAAATTCAAATATTATATATTGTGTACTTGTAATAAAGTAAGTGTTCTTATTTAAATATTTCTCATTTTTGACCAGGTTTTATTAATAGAAATAAGTGCCTCTTACCTGCTCCATTTTTGAGAACTTTTCTGTGAACTAAACCCCTCTTATCACAACATAGGGGAACCCTTCCTACTGCTAAATAAGCAATCAATGGCTACCTCTTTAGCATGCTGTGTTAGTCAGGGTTCTCTAAAGGGACAGGACTAATAGGATAGACGTATATGTGAAAGGGAATTTATTAGGAGTGTTGACTCACATGATCACAAGGTGAATTCCCTCAATAAGCCATGTTCAAGCTGGGAAGCCAGGAAGCCAATCTGAGTCTCAAAACCTCTAAAGTAGGGAGCTGATAGTGCAGCCTTCAGTCTGTGGTCCAAAGACCAAGACCCCTGGCAAACAACTGGTATTAAGTCCTAAAGCTGAAGAACTTGGAGTCTGATGTTTGAGGGCAGGAAGCATCCAGGACGGGAGGGAAATGAAGTCGGGAAGACTCAGTAAGTCAAGTTCTTCCACGTTCTTCTGTCTGCTGTATTCTACCCAAGCTGGCAGCTGATTAGATGGTGCCCACCCAAACTGAGGATGGGTCTGCCTTTCCCAGTCCACTGGCTCCAATGTTAATCTCCTTTGGCAACACCCTCAAAGACACACCCAGGAACAATACTTTGCATCCTTCAATCTAATCAAGTTGACAGTACTAACAATCACACATACCATTATCCAAAGTTTTCTCATAAATTCAGTGTTCAAAAACTTCTGGAGGCAAAAGATTAATTATAGTATTATGAAAATGTAATAGAAAATGAAGCTCATCTAATCCAAACCTTTACATTTAGAAATGCTACTGACAAATGTACCAACCTGAAATAAATCACTCAGGGATTTAAAGATAGGAGTGATACTGGAGGTCAGAATCACTTACTTAAAAGTTATAGAATTTATGACAACCAATCTATCCATTTGTCCTTACAATCACCTTGCAAGTCATTTCAAACTATTACCTATTTTTAGGCCATAGCATATGAAAATATAAATGTAACACGTCTGAAATAAAACACTGACATACCTGTTCAAGGTAATGGGCATTTCAAGTTGGCAGGAATCATTTCAGAAGTTTGGCAGGAATTATTTCCAATTATGAGCATGAGGATGGAAAAGATAAAAAGGAATGGCAAAAATAATTTGTGATATGTTAATCTCAGTAGAAGAAATTGTACTTCATCTTTGCCAAAGCCATGCATTGCAAACGTGAATTTAGCTTTGGCTAATGCAGGGTATGAAAAGGAAAAAAAAAAAAAAACTCTTGAGTGTGAGTGATTATTGTTAATGTAAGTTATCTAATTGGGAGTATGTATTTTGTGGTTGTAGGTCAAATATTACATTGAGTAAAGCGTAGGATTGTTTTCTTGTCTATTCATATTTTCCTGAATTCCTTAAACAAAGCCTTAGAAATGTCTAATGTATATCTGTGATTATAATTTGCTTAAAGGATACCATGGAAAATAAATAAGAGACTTTATTGTGTGCCCTCTGCATTTCTAAGGTAAGCTGAGGAAAATCACTCTCAATGTACGATTTAAAATAGTTGTAACATAACACTGCTGTGTGGAAATAAGGGAAAATGTTTACAGGGGAAAGGGATGCATGTGAGGGTGAGGGTCAGGGAACAGTTTTCAGGGAAGTGCTGAACAGTCTGTCTCTCTGGTAATTTTCTTAAACTGCTTTATGAAATAATAGCCAAGCAGAGGCTGAAACTAAAATACAGAAAATGTTAAAGTAGAGGCACATGGTCAAATGTGTAGGTTCAAAAGTAATAAGAGCAGAATAAAAACGACTACCTCATTCAGACCAAAATCTTGGAATTCTCTATGATTTCTGAGACCAAAAATTCAGGACTATGCTATACTTCCGGACAAGCTATGCTTTTGTGTCTAAATAAAGCCCTTATGCAATTAATTCTCCCCATGTTCTACTCACATCAAACATCTCTTCAATCAGATATGAGAATCAGAGATTGTGTATCATTAGCTCAATGTTCCACACATAGTAATCTGCATCTTGAAGAGTGGGCAAGCAAGCTGTGTGGAAACGTATATTCCGCTATTCTGCTACTGAAATGACTAGAGAACCGTTGGTGCACATTTACTTAATTTTATTATTATTTTTTAAGACAGGGTCTCACTCTGTCACCGAGGCTGGATTGTAGTGACACAATCTTGGCTCACTGCAACCTCTCGGGCTCAAGTGATCTTCCTGTCTTGGCATCCCAAGTAGCTGAGACTGCAGGCACACATCACCACAGCTGGCTAATTTTTGTACTGTTTGTAGACACAGGGTTTTGCTATGTTGCCCAGACTGCTCTCCAGCTCCTGGGCTCAAGTGATCCACCGCCTTGAACTCTCAAAGTGCTGGGATTACAAGTGTGTGCCACTATGCCCAGCCTGCGGATACAAATTTAAGCATGCAAACTTGTTAAGGAATATTACTTTACTTCACTATAATGTGATATTTTCTTACTTAAAATGTAAACTTCTGATACAATCTGAATATTAATTCATATGCTATATAGAGATAAATAAGAAACTTGAGAAAGAAAACGTGATAAAACAGCTTTTAAAACTATTTTATGATTATAGACAGGCAATCTTAACTAATAAATATCCAATTTACAAATTGTTTCTTCATGTGAATGCTGGGTTTAACACCAAGAATGAATAATTTCTCTTATCTTTTCTTGTTGTAACCTGTATTAATTTTCTAGTGCTGCCATAACAAAATAATACAAGCTAGTTAGGCTAAAAAACCGGACACTTATTGTCTCATACTTCAGATACTAGAAGCCCAAGATCAAGGTGCATACATGGGTGGTTACTTCTGGTGGTGTCCGGAAGAATCTCTTCCAAGCTTCTATCCTAGCTTCTGGTGATTGGCTGGCAATCTTTGGGGTTGGGCTTCACAAAGTGTTCTCCCTGTGTTCATGTCTGTGTCCCAATTTCCCCTTTCAGTAAAGATTTTGGTTACATTAGATTAGGATCCCAGCCTAAGCCAGTATGACCTCATCCTATCTTAACTAATTACATTTGCAAATAACCTATTTCCAAATACAGTCACATTCTGAGGTACTGCAGGTTAAAACGTTAACAAGTAAATTTTGGGAAAGGAACACAATTCCATTCTTAAGACTACCTTCTGGCCCCCAAAAATTCCTCCTATGCACAATACATTCATTCTATCACAACATTTCTAAAAGCTTAAACTCCTCCAGCATCAACTAGAAGCCCTAAATATTATCTAAGTATTATCAAAATCAGATATGAGTGAGACTTGAGGTGTGATTCATCATGAGGCGAAATTACCCTCCAGCTGCAACCCTGTGAAACTAGAAAAGTAATCTGCTTCCAAAATACGATGGTATATCAGACATAGGATAGGCATTTCCATTAAAAGAGAGAGAATCTGAAGGAGGAAAAGAATCATGGATTCCAAACCAGGCCAAAATCTAGTTGGGTAAATTCTACTAGGATTTAGGGCCTATAAGTAATCCTTGTTTTGACTCCATGCTCTATGCTGCAGATCTACTAGGGTGGTGACCATACCTCCCTGGCCCTGGGCAGAGGCTACATCTCATTTACTTTAGGCCTTCAGTCTATGGTGACAGTGATATCTCCACAAGCCCTAAAAATTATTCTTCCTCTATTTTGTCTCTTCTCTGCCTCTTTCAGTCTAAGCAGCCTTGCAGTGCCATGCTGGCATAAAATTTTCAAAAACCTTGTTGGCCTCATGTGCTAGACGTGGGAGTTCAAACCAGCAGACAAAAGTGGATATTTCCTGTGTAATCACATCTCTATTTCTGGCTTTTGCTGAGATGGTTTACTGGATGCATGAGTCACACAGCAAATCTATCTAGCAAATGGTTGTCCAGCCACACCCTTGGCACTGTTTCAAGAGTATCTTGTTTGGGTAGGTTGAGAATCTTCCAAATTATTAAGTACTAGTTTATTTTTGCTCAGCATTTTCTTTTTCAGTTTATTTCTCTCCTCTTGCATTTTACTTTAAGCAGCAAGAAAAAACTAGGCCACACCTGCAACACTCTGCTTAGAAATCGCCTCAGCTAAAAATCCAAGTACATCACTTATATGTTATACTCTCCACAAAACGCTAGAACAAAATATTGCTAAGTTGTCTGCCATTTTACAACAAAAAATTTATCTTTTCTCCATTTTTCACTAATATGTTAATTTTTGTTCAAGTTATCAACAGAATTACTTTTAACATTCATATTTATACTAATAATTTTTTCAGGAAAATCTGGTGATATGGTTTTGCTGAGTTCCCACTCAAATCTCATCTTGAATTCCCACATGTTATGGGAGGGACCTGGTGGGAGGTAATTGAATCATGGGGGCATGTCTTTCTTGTGCTGTTCTCATGATAGTAAATAAGTCTCATAAGACCTAATGGTTTTATAAGGAGGAGTTTCCTACATAAGCTCCCCTCTCTTTGCCTGCTGCCCTCCATGCAAGATTCTACTTGTTCCTCCTTGCTTTCTGCCAAGATTATGAGGCTTCTTCAGCCACATGGAACTGTTAATCCATTAAACCTCTTTCTTTTTTAAATTGCCCAGTCTCAGGTATGTCTTTATCTGCAGCATAAAAACAGATTAATACAGTAAATAATCTAGTATTTTTTTTTTAGTCAAGTTCCTCAAACTCTTTAAGTCTCTATCCATTACTCAATTTCAAAGCCACTTCCACATTTTTTAGATATTGTTCCCCAAAACATCCCACTTTCTAGTCCCCAATCTGATATGACTCTTACAGAAATAATAATAATAATAATAAATTTAATTCCTGTAGTGTATTTCTTTAAGAATGTCATAGAGTTCTTGGTGGCACAGACTAGACCAGATATGAGCACAAATCAGTTGACAATGATAGTAGTTGGCATTGTAATAAATTCTATGTTATAGACTTCTATGGCTTCCTGTTCTACATTTTCAAAATGTCAAAACTGAATTTAGTTAAGCTAAACACATTGTTGATTCAGTTCTGTCAGTTAAAACTTAACAAATATGCCTATGTGATTCTTCTTTAACTAATTAGTATCTTTGTTACATTTATAAAGTTCTTTTTCATCCAAGACTCCACATTTTAGATTTTCTCAATAGCTGGGTTGTTTCCACATACTAAGTCCCCGTGTTGTTTACTGGTAGGAGTTGTTTATAAGAAACAAGAAAGTACAATTTCTCTTGAGTTATTGAGGCTTGTTTCTGACTCTCAGTTATACCTTAACCTGGGACTGTATTATGTTGGAACCCAAAGAAAATCTGAGTGCATCGGAAAAAACTAATTAGAGATAATTGAATATAAAAGGGAGTCAGACAAACACGTAAGTGTCCCAAGAAAGTTATATCTTTGCTTTTCCTCTTGTAAGGAAAAAACAAAAACAGTCATAGCTAGTACTGATAATCCTGAAATTTATGATCATGTATAAAATGTATTCAAGAGACAAAAATGTACATATAAATAAATAAAATATAGAAACAAAAATGTTATCTTACTGTTATAAATGCCCAGATTTCTATGGGATCTCTGAAGAAATATCATTCTAGTTCATTATCATTCCCTAAAGTTAAAGAAATTTTCTTGATCATCTACCAGAATGGGAAAGTGAAGTACACAGTTAACTTGTTCTTCTTCTAAAACAAAAGAAAAAAAGGCAACATGAACAAAATAAACTATTTTAGAACTTTTGCATTTGTTCAAAGCCAAAGAAAAAACTGAAAATTATTTACCAATGATAAACTATTGAGCCTTATGTATTAGTCCATGTTCATGCTGCTGATAAAGACATACCCGAGACTGGGCAACTTACAAAAGAAAGAGGGTTTAATAGACTTACAGTTCCATGTAGCTGGGGAGGCCTCACAATCATGGTGGAAGGCAAGGAGGAGCAAGTCACGTCTTACATGGATGGCAGCAGGTAAAGAGAGAACTTGTGCTGGGAAACTCCTCCTTATAAAACCATCAGATTCTGTGAGACTTATTCATTATCATGAGAACAGCAAGGATAAAACCTGCCCCCAAGGTTCAATTACCTCCCAACGGGTCCCTCCCACCACACGTGGGAATTCAAGATGAGTTTAGGGACACAGCCAAGCCATATCACCTTGAAAAGACAATTTTAACTTAGATTTATCTACTTTCTCTAACAATGTCTTAACAAGGAAAGCTCAGTGGTAATATAGCAAAGAACTGGCAGCATGGCAGACAATGGAGGGATATGGCTACTTTTGAAGTTTCATTAAAAGGACCATTGCCGGGACTCAGAACAACAAATATGTTGTTCTGAACTTGCAGCTCTCTAAAAAAAATCCCATTACTGGGTATATATCCAAAGGATTATAAATCGTTCTACTATAAGGACACATGTACACGAATGTTCATTGCAGCACTGTTTACAATAGCAAAGACCTGGAACCAACCCAAATGCCCATTGATGATAGACTGGACAGGGAAAATGTGGCACATATACACCATGGA